>CM031244.1:739439578-739682078 GCA_018340775.1 Taxus wallichiana var. yunnanensis
ACCTAGGACACTTGGTATTGTTGATAATTTAAAATGTAGGAACTTATTAAACTGAAAACATACCTAAATAATGATGGACTAACTCCCACCTTGTTCTTTGAAGGATGCATGGAACAAAAAGGGTTCTTGCATGTTGAGTTACGGGGACCACCCCTATAGAGGGATGTAGCTAGTATATTACCATAGATCCCATGGTCCTTACAAGAGGTCAATTCCACTATCCATGGAGGTTCACTTGGAGGAAGACCTATCTAAAGAGATAGGAGCCATCACAAGAGGCTCATGACTCTCCATGACATAGTCAGGAGCATAGGGAAAAAAAATTCCATGCGAAGGAAACTAGACAAGACTCACCATAGAGATGGTAGGGAGATAGGTCTATGAAATAGAGGGGGAGATGTAAGATCCCTAGGAAGAGAGGTGGTTGTAAGGAGAATCCAAAGGGCAAAAAAGTGTAAGAATTAAATCACATCTGTGAGATAGTGAAGCTCCATCTTCCTCGCCTTCATCGAGAGACATAGGATAGATTCAGGCTAAGGCCCGATTAGATAGCTTGATAAAATTCTTTAAACTATGTCCATGCACTAGTAACACAAAGGCTCGTGTTGTTATACATATTCTAATGGATGGGGAAAGAGTATGGTGGAGGATAGAAGAGTATAATCTCCATGTGGATTAAGAGACCATGACTTACGAGTGTTTGAGTACTGATTCTTGAGCATATATATTTCTAGGTGATTCATTCAATAGCAGATTGATGATTTAAACTATATACGATAAGTATTTATGATGGTGGAAGTGTACGAGAGTATATTTTTATACTTCTATTCGTACGTCAACTATATACAAGATGAGTAGGTCAAGGTTCATAGGTTCATCAGGGGCCGAATTTAGATATTGGTGGGGCGGTATGTATGCATTGTCCATAGAATCTAGCTAAGGCAATTAAGAAGGCATTTATTGTGGAGGAAAACCGGGGAGATAGAGAAAGAAATAGAAAAGGTGAGGATCTGAATTTAATAGATGCATTATAGTTGGTTGAAGGGGAAACCCCTCCTTCTCATGGTGGACATGGATCAACATAATGCTCCTTCCAACCATAGGTGAAACAACAAAATCAAGTTGTTGTAAAATCATAGCACCCCGAATGGCCTTGGATTTTAGTGGAGCATTCGTGTAATCTGCATAACATTTTACCATCTCTTAAGATGTGTAACTTGTGAACTTGAGATGGACCTCCAGAGAAGGTTGGTTCTTGCTCCTAAACTACCTAACACAAGCTATTCTAATGCAAGAAAACTATATAATCCTAATCTAACCTTCCAAGGGACCAGGGAGAGAGAGTGCATGGAAACAAAATCTACACTATAATGGTGATACAGCAGAGGAGGAGGTTTTTGGTCACAATTTTAGCTTCCTGAAGTGGAGAGAGATGAGCAACGGAGTGGGTGGAGAAGCTGCACCATAGACCCGAGATGAAGTTCACATAGAACACCACTTCCAAACCATTAAACAAAACTCCTAGAACCTACAATAGACATCATAGTTATGCACAATATACCCTGCAATGATGAGAGGAAAGAAGAGACAATAAAATAAGGTAGGGTGGACAAAATGCATCACAAAACAGATTTTATTGCTCCATGAGTTCACACAGTTCATCGTCAGTGGGAAAGAGGCAAGATAATGCCATTATAGAGAAATTGGAGGAGGCTTAAGCTCTACATTCAACTTGAGGGGAGAAAGAGAGAGGGGGTAGAAGAGAAAAAATGACCAACCCCTAGAAAAAATATCCTTCTTTATAATATATAGAAGAATAAGACAAGGAGAGAGGGAAAACCCAAATCCCGCTTCAACCACCCCTGCAAGAGCATTGAATCCACCTACTCTAACCACCCCAGAAAGAATTAAAATATACCTACAACAATGATGGGATTTACTGCAAGACCCATGCCTCCATGTGTTGTTCCTTGCTGGGCAAGAAAGGAGGCTCATTCTTCATCATGGTGGCAGGTGGGAGACTTGATAGCCTCAAAAATGGTAGACTGAATTTACCATTCTTCATTAATGGTGGCAGGTGAGTAGAAGGTGCCAAGATCTCTCCAAACGTTCCTTCCTACTCAATTCCAAGCTTTCAGTCGAAATATATGGCCATTTAAAGGTCAAGGTCATGCACTTAATGTGAGCTCACAATATGCAAAAGTGTCTGTTCATACAGGATCCACATGGCATCCATTTTTGCTTTGAAGATTCAACTCCTTCCTCTTACTCTTGTAGTTGTGCAAAACTAACATGTGGTACACCTTCCGCATCCTGCTTTGTTTCCTTTTCATTTTTCCTAAGCCCTTCTTGCTTATAGGGAGAAGTTATTCCCGACCCAGACATGTGGAGGTTCAATGCACATTTGGGACTGCCTTTGGATTCACCCCACGAAAGAGTGTTGAAGAGACACATCGGGCTTTCTACTAGTTCTCCTTCCTTATCCAATTCAACGACTTGTTATACCCCTTTTGAATTCTTTCCACGTGGCAAGCCCATGCATAATTGGGGACTGCCTCTAGATTTTAATCTTGAAGATGCTCCAAACCGATGTGTAGAGGTTTCCTTTGGCTTATCCCGAGCTTGGACTTTTCAACGGCCGGCATCCCTTTTAGATCTTGGACACATGGAGGGGTGGCACTAGTTAAGGTTATTTCTTTGGGTTGTGCCTTTGAAATTGTGCCGATGAGGCATGTGGCACCTTCCGTGGCTCTGCTCTACCTCCCTCATGTTTTTCCCAAGTCCTTTATTTTTGATGAAGGATTTATGTCTAACCTAGGACACGTGGAGGCTTCTACTAACTCTAAGATAGTTAGCCAATTCAATGACTGATTCTACCTCCACTTGGATGCCTGGCCATGTGGCGATCCCATGCACACTTAGGGACCCAACCTTTATTCTATCCTTAGAGTTGTCGCGATGAGGCATTTGGCACCCTCTGTGGGTCTTTGACTTTTTAATGGAAAATGAGACCCCCCTTTACATCTCGACTATGTTAGGTCCTAAACACGTGGAAGATTTGCACTTGCTTGGGGTTTTTGTTTTGTTGCCTTTTAGAATTACACCGAGTTGACATGTATCACCTCCCGTGAGTCTATTTGTTTAGCCCCGAATCAACTTGTATGCAAAGTCGAAAAAATTTGTGCTTCTTCTCTAATTTTCTCCTGTTGAACCTCTAGTTTCGTTTAATGTTATTGGCCTCCTTTGTCAACCTTACTCCTCCACTTTGATTTGGGATTTCTTGAGAGCTCGTAGGACAAACCAACCCTTAGATTTTCTTCTATGCATGGTCGTGTTTGATCAATTTTTCCCACGGGGTAAAATTGGGATAACAAAACCACCCACCATTGAGTACTCCACCTAGATATGATATGCATGGAGGGTCAAGTATGGGGCCTCTGCTATAAGACTTGTTAGGACACGGACACCACCTATAGTTCGACCAATCGAAGCTCGTCCAAAACAACCACAATAGTCTAGAGAAGGATTATATGGGTCTACAACATGGATCACTATAGAACACGGAGGAGTCTCTTCCTATTTAAGGGGAAATTGTAGTTAGTATTGATGCGGTGCATAGGGACACGATTGGATAGATTATCCATAGAACCCTAGTAAAGAGAGTAAGGCTCCTATTTTTGAGACGATAGTTGGAGATATGGTACAAATTCATAAGATTTATGAATTGATCGAGAACCAATAGGTAGAGTGCTAGAGCACTATGGTCTAGACATCATGTATAATTTGTGGTATTCCTATCTCTATCCTATTTGATTCAAACTCTTCTAGTTCTTCCATTTCTCAATCTTTTGTAGAGAAATGCAAGATTGTGGCAGGGGTTTTAGTTGGGATGTAGAGATGAATTTTAGAGCCAAGATCATAATGGAATCCTTAATCAAGGAGTGTGTAGTATACCTAGGACCCTTCACCACAACCTTGGATCTTCACATCCTTCTCTTGGGATCTTATGGAGTTATTTTGGGTATGGATTAGATTTCAGCACACAAGGCTAAAGAGGATTGCTACAATAATTTGATCTCTTGTGCACATGATTTGGGAGTGGAGACATTGATTGTTGGGGATAGGAGGCTTATATCCATTAACACTAGATCTGTTATGTAGTTGAAGAAGTGCACTCATAAAGGATGCCAGTTATATGCCATCACAATCAATGATAGGTTGGAGGACAAGACTAGTGGGTCTTCACTTAATGACCCTCACATTTTGTGATGTTTTTAGAAGGCTTTCCTAGTGAATTACCTATCCTACCACCCCCTCGTGTGAGATAGATTTCCATATCGATTTTTCCTTATCATCTGATTACATCAGAAATTCCATACAAGATGAACACCCATGATCCTCATGAGCTCAATTTATAGCTGGAGGGCATTCTTGAGAAGGGCCTAGTTCATCTTAGTGTATCTCCATGGGGTGCACCGATGATGTTTGTAATGAAAAAGGAAAAATCCCTTAGATTTTGCATTGACTACACTTAGCTGAAAAAATTACCGATCAAGAATCATTATCCCCTTCCATACATTGATGATTTGTTTGATCATATGAAGGGGGCTACTATATTTTTCAAAGATAGATATTAAGTCAGGGTATCATCAACTAATGATTGCGAGAGGAAAATATCCATGATATATCTTTTTGCGTAGATATAGTCACTATGAGTTCATGGTTGTGCCTTTTGACCACTAATGCCCCACGATATTCATGAGATTGATGAATGGGGTATTCAGGATGTTCTTGTATAATTTTTTACTCGTGTTCCTAGATGATATATTGATATAATCACACACGTTTTAGGAGAATGAGAATCATCTTTGATAGGTATTGCGGTGTCTTTGAGAGTAGAAACTTTATGGGAACCTAGAGAAGTGTACGTTCTTTCACACAGAGGTTGTATCTGGGTCACAATATTTCTAGAGAAGGTATCAAAGTCTCTTATTCCAATATCGAAGCTATCATTGATTGGGTAGTACCAACCAATGTGTTTAAGACACGTAATTTTATAGGATTATCGGGATATTTTATGAGGTTTACATAGGATATCTCACACATTTCTCATCCCATAACTTCCATGCAATCAAATGGGAATAATGTTTTATGGTCAGAAAAATGTGAATAGGCCTTCAAGACTCTTAAGGGATGCCTTACTATAACACCTATACTAGCAATTTAGTTCCTTAGAGGGACTTGTTTGTTTGTAAAAAAATTATTGGTAGGGTTAGGAGGAGTATTGATGCAAGATATCCAAGTTATCACATTTGAGTATCGAAAACTCAAGGATTATGAGATAAATTACCCAACTCGTGACCTTGATCTTGTAGGAATGGTACATGCTTTAGTTTGATGGTGTCATATTTTGTTGGGTAGGAGGTTCACACTCAAGACATATCATTTGAGCCTATGACACCTCTTCACATAGCCTAATCTCAATGCATGTCAATGGCATTGGATGGAGCTCTTGTGTGAGTATGATATGGAGATTTAGCATATGAATGGGAAGGATAATATGGTAGTAGATGCATTAAGTTGGTGAAGACACCTTTTCATGACCACATTAGTGGGTACAAACTTGCGGAGAAGGATGATACAAAAAATTCCACACGACCTGTTCTATCTTTCGGTTAGAGTAGAGTTTGAGTCACACATTCCCCTTAAGCGGAAGTTTGAGGGGATATCATTGGAGTTAGATGGGATTTTTAGACACACGGGTTTAGATACATATTCCTAGAGATGGAGGTTTTCAAAAATACACTCTAGTAAAGGCTCATCATCCACCTTATTTAGCCCATCCAAGGTTGAAGAGGATGCACACTACACTAAGATAGTTATTTTATTGCAGTTGACTTTAGAGGTATATAGATTTGTATGTGTCTTAGTGTTTTGAGTAGTATAAGGTGAATTCCGAGCACCAACATCCAGTTGTCCTTCTTTATCCTCATGCTATAACAGAGTGGAAATACGAAACCATTTCAATGGAATCAATTGTTGGGCTACCTATGTCAAGATATCACCATGACGTGATCATGGTCACGAAAGATAAATGGAGCAAAGTGGCTCATGTTTCTCTAGTTCGGACTATCTACACAACCAATGTAGTTGCATGTGTCTACTTGAATGAGATAGTGAGGTTACATGGGATTCCATAGAAGATCATTTATGACCATAACCCCTTATATACTTCACACTTTTGGACCACCATGCAGTTTACACTTGGGATGAAGATCAATTTCAGTACATCTTATCACCCTTACATAGATGGTTAAATTGAGTGGGTGAACCAAGTACTAGAGGATATGCTTTGGATGTATGTTATGGATCATCAATAATGATGGGAGGATTACTTGTATGTAGTAGATTTTGCATAAAATAATAGTTTCCAGAGTTCCATCGAAATGGTACCTTTCTAGGAATTATACAATAGAGAGTACAAGACTCCTTTGAGACGGGACAAATTAGGGGACACTGGTTACTATTGGGATATCTTTTTTACAAGATACGTTGCAACAAGTCACTTTGATAAGGTATATATTATAGGAATCCTAAGATAGATAGAAACAATATGCTATGAGAGGAGGATATACTACAATTATGAGGTTGGCACAAAGATGTTCCTAAGAGTCGACCTCATAATATCCACATTTGTTATGGAAAAATACCTAAGATAGCTCCAAGATTCATGGGTCCATTTGAGATCTTAGAGTAGATCAATCCTGTAGCCTACCACTTTTCTTTTCCTCCTAGTTTGCCTCACATCCACAATATCTTTCATTTTTCTGTTTTATGGAGATATATACCAGATACATCACATATCTTAGATTAGACCGCTTTATAGGTTCTAGAGTAGGGATAGGTGATTGTGGATCTCGTGCACATCCTTGAGTGTAAGAACCTAAGCCTTAGAGGGTGTGAGATTGACCAAGTTTGCATCCAGTGGGATCGATATGATGAGTCATTAGCTACGTGGGAGGATGCCACATTGTTACGAGCACAATTACCACATCAATTCTAGTGATCCAGGAGGAAGTCAAGTCTAAAAGGAGGAGGGTGTAGTGCCCACTCCTCTTCGACACCTATTTTGCTATGATCATGTTTATTAGTTTCTTAGTGACATGGACATTATTATGATATTTTGGATAACATATTGTTAGAAACTATGGACATTGTGATAATCATTGTATTTTGACTTTTCTTATAGACTATATGGGTATATATAGGACATTTATCAATATTGATGTACGTGATGATGATTTAGTGTTGTTTTGTTATATGCTGACATCTTGGACTCTTGATAGTGATGATTATGTTTGATGATTGGACTAACCATATGAGCACATTGATGTTATGATTTATTAATAATGTGATGATAATAGGTGATCAATAATATGTAGTTGAATGCATCTAGATAGATATAAGTTACAGTGGATGTATGAAATGCATGGTTATCATAAAATATGAATTGTGATAGATGGTTATGCATAGGCATAGGGTGATAGTAAATGTTAATGGATATGGTAGAATTGTGATGATTAGTAATTGTAAATAATTGATTTAGAATAGAATTTCTTAACCATGATAATGATGATGTTATTTGATAAATGATATATGTGTTTTGATTTCTTGATGTATTGATATGGCCTTAAAAATGTAGGTGGTATTTTCTTGGTTGTTTGCAAGAAATGAAATCACAATAAACAAAGAAGGGACTAGGAGACTAACTATGGAATAATACTGTATGTTTAAAACATGGTCACCTTAGAAATTATGCATGTATGTGCTTTTTCATTTTACTTGTCATGTTGTTTTGAGGTCTCCAAGAGGAAGGAACTCGTAAGTGACCATGCATGTGAATGTTGTAATTGTTCATCTATTTATATGTCTTACTTGAGTATCTTGTTTTATTGAATTCTAATTTTTTCCCATTTTTGTTTTTAGTATGGTCTTGATTAAGTTATATAACTATGTGGATTATGCAATTAAGTGATGTGACAATGGGGGCAAATGAATATAGTCTATAGCCCTTATTTTTCTTCATGATTATGGATGGATTTTATTTTATTTTAGATTTTGTACCCATTGCATATCCAAAACTCGGATTTGGGCTTTGAGCCCACTTTCGGAGGTTTGTGGGACAAGTTTTACTTATCCAATACCACTTAAAATCTTCCACCAACCCAACCTATGATATGAGGGGTCAAATTTAGCACGTATTATATGTTTTTAAAGGAGAGTATGTAATGAATTTCCACCTTTTTCCTAACACTCTTAATAATGTTCATGAAAGTGTGGAATGGGGCATTGTGTGTTATAATAAAAGTGTCATACCTCCACCTTACTCATTTATGGATTCTTGGATTATGTGTTTGACTTGTGAGGTGGATTTGGGAGAAATGATGTGGCATCCTACATGGATCCACCTCACCATCCTCTCCACCATTTTCTATTTATTGGAGTTTCTTTGTTGTTTTTGCGGTTACTTGCTTGGGGATTTTGGAGAGCTTGTATAGGAGCCGGGTTGCATTATGAAAAAAGCTAAAGCTTGGGTGCTTAAAGGATTGAAGCAGCTCCCAATGGAAAGGTAGGATCTTATACCTTGTATTTTAGTATTTCTTTTTTATGTTTTGTGTTGTGAATGTATGAATGTATGTGATTTTGTATGGATTTGGGTAGAGTTGGCCATAGGGATGGTGTAGGGAGAGAGAAATGGAGCCATTTGTTAATGTAAAAGGGAGTGTGTGAGGATCTTTGTGGAGGGAGTGTGGGAAGGGAATCCACCTATGTGGAGTTAAAAGGGAAATAAACTATTTTGTTGTCTTTCAATATGGAGGGAAAATGGTGTATGTGATTTGTGTTAGTGCACTTAGAGGCATTGGGTGGACCCCTATCCCACTTGGGATGCTTAAAGAGATGGATACCATACTATTTTATCCTTTGGCTCCACTTGGAGCCTATGTACATTTGTATTATTAAGGGTTTATTTGTTTTATTGCTCTATATAGTTTGAAAATTTGTTGTGTGTGAGTGTTGTATCTTGAAGCCTTCTTGTGAGAGCTGCCATGGTTGTGAACTTCCATTGTTAGGTCTCAGGGGCCAATGAGAAGGTAGGCTTCACCATCTCATTGGATTAAGGTCTATAGATGAGTGCTTACTAGCTCCCTTCCTTTGTTGATGTGTTGGAGATGGATGAGAAAAATAAGATGTAGATTAAATCTATGGGATGGAGTTGTAGTTGTGTTAAAAAAGGATTTGATGTAAATTCCATCATGTTGTCTCCACATTTGAGTGGAGGGATTTTTTTAATTGCATTTTAAAGTTGAGCTTCTTGTAATGGAGTTATTCCAACTTGTTATGAATCATTAAGCTATAAATGTATATGGTTGAAAGTTGCATCTTATTGAAGTTGAATCCCATTTAAAT
The DNA here is from genome assembly GCA_018340775.1 of Taxus wallichiana var. yunnanensis. Classification (NCBI taxonomy): domain Eukaryota; kingdom Viridiplantae; phylum Streptophyta; class Pinopsida; order Cupressales; family Taxaceae; genus Taxus; species Taxus wallichiana. Next base: position 739,449,047 of record CM031244.1, read on the forward strand.
CTGCATTGTGTTTAAACCTGCAATCAAAATTAATGTTTGCATTGTATTTAAAATTTGAAATTGTTCTTCTTTGAATTAGAAATATATTGAAGTAAATGGTTGTTTTCCTTTTGGAAATTTTCTTATCATTTTATATATATTTTTAAAAATGGGGAATTTTTAATGTTTGAATTTTGATACTTATTCCTTTGTTTTCAAATAGGTGTGTATGATGGTAGAATTCTATTATTGTTGTTATAATTATAACAATATTACAAAAATGCACGTGATTCCTTTTATCAAATAAAAAGAAACTAGTTTTCCTCCTACTTGTGTATTCCTTTTAAACTATTAGTCCAACAATTATATATGTACGTATGTATATACATATTTATATTTATATATATAATATACATATATTTATAAACAAAATAATATTGAATATATAAACTAAGGAAATTGGTTTCAATGGTTATTTTATTAAAGAAAATTAATATTAAAAAATATTAATTCGGGGGGAGGAGGCCAGTCGCTTGTTGATCGTTAAAATTAATTATAAAAATAGGGATTTGGGTGGCGGGGAGGGGACTACTCCCCACCGGGACTATGCGATATTGTAGGCACCGCCCACACCCCTCCCTCTCTATTACGACCATGACCATGCCATAGAACCCATAAAAACTTGGTGCGCAACCCTTTGGTTATCCCATTACAAAACAAATATGTATGTATATATATATATATATATATATATATATATATATATTCAAATGAATCATGTTTATCTTAGTGCAAATACTCATAACCGAAAATATGGTAGTCTATTTTCAAAAAATAATAATGTCGAAACTAGAAACCCTAGTAATAAATGAAAATAGATGAGAGAGTAAGTATGGGAAGATATTCTTTCTCCTTGGTAGATCTTGAACAGAAAAAAAGAGGACTCCATATCTCCCCATAAGCTTTCATGGCATCCATATTCTTTTACCTACAAAACCCACATGAGCAAATGAAGTAAATTAGGGCAAACAAGGGAATAAAAAAGAAAACATAAGGAAGAATTAGGACTTTTTAGGAATACCTAGAATTTAGGGTGAGGATTAAACCAATCCAAAGCCCTAATTTAATCATCACCACTTGAAATTGATGGGAATAGATGTTTTATTAAGTGTATGGTATTTAATTAATGGATACACCTACAGAACTTCATACATGGGTAATAGTGGGTTAGGATTATGTTGTGATCTTTTGATTATGGGACAAATAAATTAATGTTGAACATGGGGATATTGTAATAAATTAATCAAAGGGGTTTAAGTGAATAAATGTAAATGTGTAGTAAAATAAATAAGTTAATGTGTAGTATGGGTATTATGTACTTAGGGAAATAAATTTAAACTTAACTTAGGAAAATATTTTATTACATTTAATAGGAACTTAAGTGGATAAAATAAATGAGACAAATTTAGGGAATATTTAAATTAAAATTAATGGGAACTTGAGAGGAGGATTTAACTTCATAATAATTTTTGGGGAATTAAATAATAGTATTTAATTTTTGATTTGGTGTTGATTCCTTTAAGGGATCATAGTATTTAATAGATGAGAAATTATTTAAATGTCCCAATACTTTAATACATGCACACTACCGTATGTTTAAACAAAAAAATCATGTAATTTTATAGTAATATGATATAGTCTTGGTGTGGTTGACGTGAAAAAATGTGGGCATTACAATATGGATATACATTTTGTAAATGGCTAAGGAAATCAAATCAAAAGGTGATATCTCAAATGTGGGTAGATAGGAATGTAATAAGTGATGAAAATACATCTCAAGAATATGCACCTAATAATGATGGGCATGAGAAAGTGATGATAGCACCAAGAAACCTTTGAAAGAAAAATTAAGCACATCCAAATAAGAAAGAGGATGATGGTGAATTGAGAAGCATATAAGAGACATCTTATGAGGACAAGAGGTGTACAATGGAAATTAATGGTAAACAAGTTGTGTATGATGATTTGAATCATGATGTTTATGAGTATACTTATGATTTATTATCTCCAATCACTTTAGTTGAGGATGAAGAGTGGAATGAGTTACATTTATTGACTAACATGGAGCACAAAGAAGGATCGAAATTAGCTAGCAAAGATCATTGTTGTGATCAAGTGATGGTAACAGTGAAGAGAATTCATACCTCTCTAATGAAACTCATAATGACTTCTTGAGACAAGAAGAAGTGGTGAAAGAGCATGTTGATGTAAAAAAATCTTAGAGGAAGAAAACAAAGATTTAACTCCTAGATTTGATTAAAACAATGATGTTATTAATGATGGGTAAGTGCACGAAGTTGGTGGACAATTCCATCGACATAAAAACCTGAAATAAAGGAACCGCAATCACGGTTCCTGAAATCCAGGTTCGGTAATTACCGAACCTAAAACTATGATCATGGTTTAGAACCACGAGAGCGATTATAAATCGCTGTGATTACGGAACTCGAGACAAAATTTAACAATCCTCCAACTCCTTTTTTCCTCATTTTTCATTTCAAACCGTAATTTTTCCTAAACATTTTTCACTCGTGCTTTGAATACCACCTCAAAATTTCTCATCGGACTTCTGGATAGCGATAGATTCAACCATGCCGCCAAGACGAGGAGGTAAGTCCCCGATTGTAATCATTTTTTTGCATTTTAGGTTTTTTTTTGCATTTTAGGTTTTTTTTTTGCATTTTCATGGGTTTTTTAGAAATGTTTGTTTATGTATACAATTTTATTGTTTTATCGCTTAGTCGATAAGCTTGAAATCACACAAACCGTCAAAACATTCCTCAAAACCCACCGAACATTCCTCAAAACCCTCCGAACATTCCTCAAAACCCTCCTCCAAACATAGATCTGCCTCCTGTGGCTCCTTCATTTCCCACTCGAGCCAACAGAATGTAAGATAATATCATTGGAAGAATCTAAGAAAATTAAATTGTCATTGAGAACCTAATTCAAATTATAAGACAAAATTATGCTACAAATCCATCCCGCATGACTTTAGCCAATACATTGCAAAACATTGATTGGCGAAAGTCGAGTCCAAACCAACCAAATACATAGGGATGGAACACCTTTAGAAGTGATCAGTAGGCGGTGGTATGCGGATAAACTATCCCATGCGACCGTCCAAAAGACAAAAAAATTGGAAAATACCTCATTTGTGCATTATTTACCAACCATAGAGCCAATGCCCCACCTAGTTACTTGCAAATGGTTATCAATCCATTGATGCCATATGACACAATCAAACACAATTTTTAGGACCGATGGTGGATGGTTTTTTATTATCCACCATGCAAAAAAAATGAGGTTCCTCTTTATTTTTTTGAAGAAATTATATCATGCGAGTTCGTGCTCAATGAGGTCCCAAATTATTTTGACTTTTCGACTTTTTTTGGTCAAGGAGGTGGCTCTATACAGAAAGCTGCAGACTGCACACATAGCGTAGGTCACCTAGGATCCCCATGCCCCAAAACCTCCACTTCCTTGATTATCCCTCCTACAAAGCAGTTGTGGAAGAGTAATACATTGTTGTGGAGATTGATACATTGCATGCATTTGAGGGTGGAGCTCACTGACATGTCACCCAAAATAGTGACCGTGTCCCACTTTGTTGCATTTGGTGATGTTGGTGGAGGTGCCAGCTTCTAGTGCACCACACCACCGTGAATCATGTGGTGTCATATGCACTACTAGTGAGACATCATTTGCTAGTTCACATGATTTCTTTTCTATAGATGAGATGTTGGGGAATGTTTTTGGAACTGGTGCCACTTGATATTGGTCTTTCATAGGTAAATTTCAAATAAATTTAAATAATATATATATATATATATATTTATATATATATATATATATATATTTTAATTCACATGTTTGAGATATTTATATATATATATATATATATATATATATATTTGATTGTCATGTATGTACATACATGTAAAAACTAATTTTTATTTTATTTTAAATAGTAAGAGTCGGTCAAGGAAACATCCGGCATTGACATGCTAGCTACTCATGGTTGGGTGTGTTTCAAATGTAAGTTTCAATTTGTACAAACTTATATTTTTAATTTCATTTTATTGCACTAGATTATTATTATAATGTTTCACGTGTATGTTGTACATGTATTAATATTTTTCTCTTTTGTACACGAAGCATGTCGGTCATCATCTACTCGGAGAAATGAGGCTACTAAAGACGCCTCACATGTGTTTTACGTAGGTTAGTAAGTCTCTTTACACTTTGTTTCTAATTACCGGGAAGTTCACGTGGATTACATGCTTTGGACCTCTGTCATGTAGATTTTAATATTGATTTGTACATGTTTTTGTATAGCTTATGATCAAGCTAGAGAGACTCCTCCATATATGCAGATGGTGGAGGTTCTTTGTAGATATTACCATAGCATCTCTGAGATCCACTAAGCGAGGTACAATTTTTTAAATTTGTTAAATTTTGAAGGTTCATTATTTCTTATTAAACTTAAATCTACAATATCAAATTTTGTATGTATATGTGAAATATTTAATTTGAAAATTAATTATTTGTATGTAGCTTACCCCTCGTGAGTCTATTGTTGTCCCTGTGACACATCAACAACAAATTGATAGGGATCATGACATTGCAGTAAGATTTCACATGCATTTTAACTAAATTGTACAAGTTTCTAAATTTTGAATGTATTTTAAAATTTTGGGTGTTAAAAACTTGTTGTTTATGAATGTGTAGGTTAGGTTGCAGGCATGCTTAGAGACACCTAGGACCACACGGATGAAATCCGTAGTGGCATCTCCCTCCACTACATCCCCAGGTCATGGACATGCTACTTCTAGCAAGGCGAAGAGAGGGAAGATGTTTCATGAGTAGATTTATAGTCCACCTGGATGTACATATGTGGTCATGAGTAGATTCATAGTCCATTGTATATATATAGCCTTTTGCGACCGCATGTGGTCCCATATGTACATTATGACACACTTAGTTTGAGATGTACACATACATTATGAACTTATACATATATATTTTCAGAGACGTGCGTCTGGAGCACACTTTGTTTGATTCTTATATATATCCATGTGTGTTGGTTTTCATAACGATAAATCTGAACTATATATGTTTGATTTTATTTCATTGCATGTATGATATCCTTCTATTTATATCATTATAGAATAAATGGTTGGACATTGAAGAAAGATAATAAGAGTACTGTAAACTAAACAATTGATAAATAAAGAACATGATTCTAGAATAAATTGTGTTTTTGAGTACACATTAGTAACTGTGATCGAGAGGAAGGAGCAAGGGTTACTCCTCTCCGATGTGAATGGAAGTTTTATTCATTTCTTGTTCATCTATTCAAATGTTTTTTACTTCTAGTATTAATGTGCTTGAATTATCTAGACAATATTTTCATTCATGTATATTTATGTTTTCATGAACATAGAATTAAAGTATTGTCCCAGATTCTTACTATCTTAAATAAATTTAGAATAGATCCTTTAATCATGGAAGTTGTGTTATTTCTAGTTTGATTAAGTTTACATTCTTAATATGTTCCAAATTTTCTCTTCATTGTAAATAGGCTAGGACACAACATTGATATTGACAAAGTATTAAATTATTAAAGCATGAGTATGATCCAAAAATAGATCTAGAAGTACCAAATTAGATGTATTTAATTTTGAAACTTGGAAAATATACCCTCAACATGTTCATCGTTATGGAAAATGGTGAATTCAGGTTGATGACGATTCTTATTATATTTTGTGTATTGATTGTGTGGCGGTTACACAAATACCACAATAGTTGTGGAACCACTTCTCTTCACAGAGTAATGATTGTGGGACTGCTATCTCAGTAAGCACCAAATGCTACGTAATTGCCACAGTGATTATGTAAACACCTCCCAGTAGAAAGTAGTGATTTTTTCCTTGACAATGCCAAAATGGGAATTTAAATAGTTAAAAATGTTTGGACTTCCCAAACCAGTTCGTTTCTCATCTCCTTTCATCCTTGGATATAACAACTATAAATGCAAGCACATTTAATCATCTAAGTAAGTCATTTGGAGTGAATTCAAGTGTGAGAAAAGGGGGAAAGTTTTCAAATTGTTCTGGTTTTGTTCATAGACAACTAAGTTCTTTCTCATTGAGGGTTATAAACAAGTGATGCAAGTAGAGAGATCTTAAATCCTTGTTAAAGGACATCTTTTGGTAGTGATCTTGTATTGTATTGTATTGGAGATTTATATAGTGAAGTGAATAAATTTCTTACCTAGCTAGAGTTTTTCCCACATTGGGTTTCTCTAGGATAAAATTCTTGTCTCCTTGTCTTGCATATCTAAATTTTAGTATTGTATGAATGATTATTTCATAACATACTGGATAATAATAACTTTGGTAATTGTTCATTTATCATCACTAAGATAAGATCCATTTATTGTTTAAAAGATGCAGTTTATGGATCAGAGATTTTAAGATCAAGTGTTTTTGTGTGGTTTAACTTGTGTTGACATTTTTAGTTAGATACCCCTCACCCAGAAGGGTAGTGAAAGTGATGAAGGTATCCTCATTCCTTTTGAAGAAGATATTTCCACCAAGAAGTGGAAGCAAGGAATACGAAATATGGCTCGTAGTGACATGCACACGAGACTGAAGAAGAACATTTCTACAAGATGGAGGCATATGTGGCAAGTCTATCCAAATATGTGGGAAATATTTCCTTGTTTATGGGAAATATTTAGTCCATCATGGGAAGAACAACTCCATACAAAAATTACTCCTCCTCCATTTAAAGAGAAGGTGAAGATATAAATTTATCCTTATGATGGGGACATGAATGCCGATAAGTTAGGCCATTGGCTAACTCAAATTGAGGTATATTTCAATTTGCATCAAATCAATGAGAGTCAATGAATTTAATTTTCAAGGTTAAAATTAACCATTCAGCTTTAACCTGGTTTGAAAGCTATGTTCATTTCTTGGTTGTTAAGAATCTTCCACCTATTTCTAAGTGAGATGAATTTAAGAGGGCAATAAAAAAAAATTCTATCGTATTTGTTACGATGAAGAGAGGTCCATGTATTCAAAATATCTCAGGAAAAAAAAAGGCAAAGATGTGCAAGATTACACCGATGAATTTTGGAAGAAATCCCTCTACAATAGCCTCTCTCGGTTTTTTATTCTCATTTCAGTGCTCTCACCGGCCTATTGTTTGTTTACGCGTGAAATAATGCAATTGGAGCCAATGTAAGGTTATCAAACGTTATATTTTACAAATGGTGGGTTATGGCACCAAACCAACTATGTCGACATGTCTGGATGGCTAGGTGAATGCTAGAGGAGGTGGTGTTTCAGTGCACGAAAAGGGTCGTTGCTCTCGGATACTTCATTCGGCGTAGTCCCTTAAGAGCACTTAGACCAAAAATCATTCAACTTTGACAGTGACTACTTGGAATCCGGGCACCTGGAGGCCTCTCTCAGCAAAATTTTTCCTTCTCATTTCAAAGGTTTTTTCCTTCTCATTTCAGTGCTCTCGCTATCCTGTTGTTTGCAAACGCGTGAAATAGTGCAATTAGAGCCAGTGTAAGGTTGTCAAACGCTATATTTTACAAATGGTGGGTCATGGCACCAAAATGACTATGCCGACATGTCCGGGTGGCAAGGTGAACACTAGAGGAGGTGATGTTTCGGTGTGCGCAAGGGTCATTGCTTCCGGGCTACTTCGTTCGGGCGTAGTCCTTTAAGAGCCCTGAGACCAAAATATCGTTCAACTTCAACAGGTGACTACTCAAACTCCATGGCACCTAGAGATGCCTCGTCTAATCTGACACCTCGGTGTAGGGACCCTATACAATAGCCTCTCTTGGTTTTTTCCTTCTCATTTCGGTGCTATCGTTGTCCAATTGTTTGTAAACATGTGAAATAGTGCGATTGGATCCGAGCCAGTAAGGTTGTCAAACGCTATATTTTGCAAACGGCAGGTCGTGGGCACTAAAAACTATGTTGAAACATCTGGGTGGTAAGGTGAATGCTAGAGGAGGTGGTGTTTTGGTGCCCGAAAGGTTCATTGCTTCGGGCTACTTCGTTGCTCGGCGTAGTCCATTAAGAGCTCATGAGACAAAAATATTGTTCAACTTCGATGGGTGACTACTCGAGACTCCATGGCACCTAGAGAGGCCTCGTCTCGATCCAACACCTTAGTGTAGGGACCATCTACAATAAACTCTCTCGGTTTTTATTTCTCATTTCATTGCTTCTCGTTGTCCTATTGTTTGCAAACACGTGAAATAGTGCAGTTAGAGCCAATGTAAGGTTGTCAAATGCTATATTTTGCAAACGGTAGGTTGTGGCACCGAACCAACTATGCCGAGAACATCCAGGTGCCCATTTGAAAACTAGAGTATGTAGCGTTTGGTGTGCAAAGTTTCATTTCTTCCAGGCTACTTCGTTCAAGCATAGTCCTTTAAGAGCCCTTAGACCAAAATATCGTTCAACTTCGATGGTAACTACTCGAGACTCCATGGCACCTAGAAAGTCCTCATCTAATCTAACACCTCGGTGTAGGGACCTTCTACAACAGCCTCTCTCGCTTTTTTCCTTCTCATTTCGGTGCTCCCACCTGTCCTATTGTTTGCAAAGACGTGAAATAATGTAGTTAGAGCCGGTGTAAGGTTGTCAAACACTCTTTTTTGCAAACAGTGGGTCATGGCACTGAACCAACTATGCCAACACATCTAGATGGCATGGTGAATGCTAGAGGAGATGGTGTTTTGGTGCACGAAAGGGTCGTTGCTTCCAGGCTACTTCGTTTGGGCGTAGTACCTTAAGAGCCCTGAGACCAAAATATCATTCAACTTCGATGGGTGACTACTCGGACTCTGTGACACCTAGAGGGGCCTTGTCTAATCCAAAACCTTGATGTAGGGACCCTCTAATAGCCTCTCTCAGTTTTTTACTTCTCATTTCGGTGCTCTCGCTGTCCTATTGTTTGCAAACGCGTGAAATAGTGCAATTAGAGCCAAACAGTAAGGTTGTCAAATGCTATATTTTGTAAACGGTGGGTCGTTGCACCGAATCATATCACCAATCTAGCACTATGATAATTCTTCACCGGGAACTCCTCGTGCTATGATTATTTACTAATGCACAAATTTATTTTGGTGGATGTAATCTAGAAACAAAACAACAACATAACACAAGAATACCATCGACTATGATAAGATGGAATGATGACAAATCTGAAATATCAAAGTAAATTATAATATTAACATGAAATTGTTACAATCTCACCCATGAGGTACTTTAAGTGTTATTGACTTCACTTTCCTTTCACCAAGACTATGGGAGAAACTTTACAATTACACCTCTTAATGGCTTCTTCAACACACTTTTAAACTGATGGCTTCCTTCGCACACTTCCTACAATATTTCTCACTACTTCCTTCTATGCTAAATGAGGGGGGTGGCCTCTCTATTTATAGAACTTCCAGGCTTATCCATCTTATCTCTAAGATAGGATAAGAAATCCACTCTAACGAATCATATTCCATACCTTAACTCTTATTTGTACATGTAATCTTATCTTTTAAGATAAGATAAACCTTATCATTTTACATGGGTTCCACATTTTTAGACTTTTTACAAATAAAATATACAAAATATTTATGACCTCACTCCTTGTCCTTATTACCAATATAATATTTCTAATTCCTAATCATGTAGACCCTACTTCTCTAATTACCCAAACTTTGACATTTTAACATTACCGGACCACTTACGACAAATATTTACTTTTTACAACATTCCTATTGTACTTTGATCACATCGTATCTCCACATTATTGGCGGCACTGCATCGACTGCAAGCCATGATCTTCTATCGACACTACTACTAATTATACTTAACAACATCCTATTCCTAATACATACATTAATGAAAAAGAAATTACGGAGGAAAATTTTAGTGTCGACATCTTCCCCTTCCTAGCTTCTACTCCGTCCTCGAGTAGACTTATTCTCGTGCTTGGAAAATCTTCAACTTGTCGTGGTTGACCCATTTCGTAATGGGAGTGCCATCCAATTCCTCCAGTCGGTACGTACCATTTTTATGCACAACTACTATTTTGTAGGGCCCCATCCATTTTGGAAGAAATTTTCTCTGTCTTCTTTTTTATATCTGGAATCATATACTAGAAACCAAGTCATTCACATGAAATGGAGACCACCGATCTTTTGATCAAAGTATTCCTTCTGCTTCATTTTCTTCTTATGGCTTGTATCCTTTGCTATTTCCCTCATTTCCTCTAGCAAATGAAGATGTACCAACCTTTCTTTTACTGAATCACTTTCATCCATCCTTTCATTTTTCATAAGTTTGACATGGGGAATATCAAACTCAATAGGAAGAACTAGATCAATGCCATAAGCCAACTGAAATGGGGAGTATCATGTTGTTGACTTTGATGTTGCCCTATATGCCCACAATGCTACATGAATCCTTTTATCCCACTTATGTACTTGCAAGGCTTCATCTTTTGCTAGAATTTGACACAACACAAAATTTGTTCGTTCCACCTGTCCATTTGTGCTTGGCTTGTATGTTGTTGCCTTCCTGTGCTTAATAGAAAACTTATTGACTAGGGCTTCTACCACCTCATTAATGATGGCTTCCTTGATCTATTACAATTTCTAATGGACAACCAAATCTGGTGACAATGCGTTCATATATGAACCTTGCCACTTCATCCATGGAAGTTGTTTTCAATGGCCTAGCTTCAACCCACTTGGTTAAATAATCTGTGGCAACTATAATATACTTATTTTGGCGTGATGTAGTTGGAAGTGGACCTACAATGTCTATTCCCCACTTTTCAAAGGGACCAAGTGGAAGAATAGGGCATAATGGAGCTGATGAAGTCTTACGGTTACCATGTGTTTGAAAAATATCACATGTCTTACAATAATTATAACAATCTTTAAAAAGAGTGGGCCAATGATAACCTACATCCAAGATCCTTCTTGCTGTAAGTTTTCCAGAGAAGTGCCCTCCACATGTACCATTGTGGAATTCTTCTAGCAGTTCCTTCCCTTGATCACGTCCAACGCCTCTTGACTTTGTCCATCGTGTCCTATTCAAATAATAATCCATGCGAGAATAGAATATGACGACCGGCTTGAGTAATCTTTCTCTTAGTCTTTGCATTGGCACCATCAGGAAACTTGAATTCATTCAGATAATTCCAAATATCTATGTATTCACTAGGGATTGTGTCAAGGGATAACAATGCTACATCTGGGAAATCATCATCATCACAAGATGATCCTAAACCATCATAGGCTCGAGAGAGTGCATCTGCATTGACATGCTTCTTTCCTAGCCTATCTATAATATCAAATTCAAATTCTTGTAGCAAAATTATCCATCTTGCTATCCTCCCTGATGGGTTAGGCTTATTTACAATATATTTTAGAGCCTGATGATCTGTTATAACTAGAAATTTTTGCCCTAGCAAGTAATTTCTAAACTTCTTTACAACAAAAATGATAGCCAGAGCCTCTTTTTCGCCATGATAATTTACCTCAAAGACTACTCATTTGTCTCTGCTTCCAAAGTAAATTGGATGTTCATTCCCATTTTCATCCTTTTGGCTCAAAGTACTTCCTAGTGCTGCATCTGAGGCATCAATGTACACAATGAATGGCTTGCTCCAATCTGGATTCTTCAAAATAGGTGAAGACACCAGGGCTTCCTTCAATTGTCTAAAAGCTTCATGCGCCTTATTTCCTGGTTCATAAGTAACATCCTTCTTCAAGAACTAGGTTAGTGGCTGTGCAATCTTTGAGAAATTCTTGATGAACCTTCTATAGTAACCCACATGGCCTAAAAATGATCTCAACTTACTTCTATTCATAGGAAATGGTAAATATTTGATTTTTGAAACTTTATCGATCGGTACACAATACCATCTCTGATACAACATGCCCTAACAAAACACCTTTAAAACATCCAAAGACACTTTGTAGGGTTTAGTGAGGCTTGTGCTTCATCTAACCTTTGAAATGCTGTCTCCATCTGGTGCAGGTGGTCCAACTTGCTCCCATAGATGTAAAAATCATCTAGAAATACTCTGATGAAGGTCCCAATGTAGGGTTCGAACACCCTATTCATCAAACGCTGGAATGTTGTTGGAGCATTACACAACCCAAAAGGCATAACTCTATAAGCAAACGTTCCCCAAGGAGTGGTGAACGTGGTCTTCAGCTGATCTTTCTCTGCTATACGAACTTGGTTGTAGCCGCTTATATCCATCAAAGAAAAACTATAGCACTCCTGGCTACCAGCTACTTCATCCAAGATCTGATCTGAAAATGGAAGAGGGTAATGATCTTTCTTTGTTGCCTTATTGAGCTTCCTGTAATCAACACAAATGCGTAGCTTCCCATTCTTTTTTATTGAGATCACAATGGGAGAAACCCATTCTGAATTCTCCACAGCAAATATGAATCCTGCATCAAGCAACTTATCTATTTCTTCTTTTACGCCTTGGAAAATTAGGATTCATTCTATATGGCATTTGCTTTATGGGCTTAGCACCATCTACCAGCTCAATAGAATGTTCTACCCAACTTACTTGACGGAGTTCCTTGTAATCAAAAGTGAATAGGTGTATGTACCTTCGAAAGAGCTAGAGGTAGGATTCCTTCTCACTCTCCATCACAACATCACCAATCTTTATTTGTTGGAGACGATCATCAATTTCTTCTTCATATAATTTTATGGGGCCATGAGTTGGTATGACTAGAAGGATATCCATGACTGAAACATCAACCTCACTTTCTTCATCTTCAGTGTCCACTTCATTAGTACTAGAGTAATCAGAGGATGTCCAATCATCAGTTTCATCACTTGAATCCACAGGTTCTGCTTTATGATGTCGAGGGAACACGTTTATCTTCACCCTCTCTCTACCACGTCCAAGTGTCATGAAACCTTCATTCCAATAGTTTCTTGCATGAACTCTCCTTAGCCATGGTCTTCCCAAGCAACATTGGGTACGCAATGCACCATTTTTCATCACCCGAAAGTCTACCACACATACAACACCCATAATGTATATTGCCACATTTGAAACTACACCTGCTAGTTTAGTTTTTCCTTATTTAATGACCTTAACACAAGTGTTGAAGGGCGATCAATTTTTAAACCCAACATATTCATTACAGACTCGGTCATTACATTAATCAGCAGCACCTCCATCAACTAAGACATCATGAATTGAAATACCATTACATAATACCTCACTTGTGGAGCATAGGGATCCCTCTTCCTCCAAAATAGGACCTCAACCTCCTTTCTTCATCAAGCATTGAGTCCACTTCGCAGCTCCCACCTCTTCTCGAAGACATAGCCAAGAGTTGACCATATGTAATATTTGTAGGCCTTTTGGATAGATCTTCCAGATGGAGAGTATGGTCCTTGCCCCGTGAAATTAGAAAATCCTACACACCCAAATTTCTTCTCCTATGTTTCTTATTAGTTTCTCCTTTCATCTTCTTAGATCATTTCCATCTTGATTATCTTTTTCTTTCTTTCTTTTTGTTACAAACACATCTACTTCATTATTTCTACTCTTAATCTACTACATCAAAAGAATTCATAGGTGCTTTTCCTTTATCATTATCTCCTTTACCAGATGTAGAAGCTCTATCTAGACAATTATACTTATAATGACCCTTTTTATAACAACCATAACATACAACTTCAGAAATATTTCTTTTTGGACCTCTATCTCCTCCCTGAGAACTAAATTCTTTTCCTTGAAGAAGATTAATAGTTAACTGACCCATCTTTTTGAGCAGATCTTCATACTCAGTAGATGTACTAGGAGAAATATTTGTGCTCACCGAGGAGTGGTTGTGGATTCTGACCAAAGGTGCTGGTGTAGGCTCTACTTTAGCAACAATTTCTTTGGGCTCCTCTTCCATGCTTTCTTCTTGCCTTCTTGCAATCTCCTTTGCTTGTTCAATGGTAGCTGGGCGGTCATACTTCACTCATTGTCTGATCTCTGGCTTCATCCCAAGAATGAAGTGCTTACATAGGAGATTATCCATGCCATTCATCAACCCATCCGCTAATCCTTCCTTCCGATCTGGGCATCGAGCTTCCTCCTTAGCTCTAGAACACGAGCATGATAATCCATTATCTTCTCCTTCTCTCCTTGGGATAGCTTTGTGATCTCGATCATGAGATCTGCATATTTCTGTTGTTCACCAAATTCTTCAAGAAAACTTTTAGTTAATAAATCCCATGAATTTTTCATATTATCACCTAGTGTTTCAAAACCACCTAAGTGTCGAACCATCCAAAAAGGTAGGAAAAATTCAGTCCATTGTTCCCTTCTTATAAGGCCATTACAAATACAAGATCAAAACTCTTGAATGAAAGAAGAAGCATCTTCATTAGATTGAGCTGAAAAATAGGAATCTTTTCCATTTTCAAAAGTAACCACCGTGAAATACCAACCCACAAGTACAATCAACAAGACTTATGTGCACAAATAATTGAATCACTGTAATAAAAGTGACTTTACACCTTTCTACAAGAAATAGAAATGACCATGGTAACTATGGTAAAACTTGACTTACTTGCGGTAAAAACTGACTTTACTGTGGTAAACACTATTCACGGTAAAAAGTGAAGTTACTACGGTAAATACTATTCACGGTAAAAAGTGAAGTTACATGGTAAATACTATTCCCAGCAAAAATGACTTTACCATGGTAACTACTATTCATGGCAAAAATGACTTTACCATGGTAACTACTATGCACAGTAAAAACAAGGTTACCCTCCAATTGATTTTTGACTAAGTGGGAATATCTCTCCAGAAAATCCACCAACGAGGAATGGTCCCAGCAACGGAACCAAAATGTCATCACCAATCCGGCACTATGATAATTCTTCACCGGGAACTCCTCGTGCTATGATTATTTACTAATGCACAACCTTTAGTTTGGTGGATGTAATCTGGAAACAAAACAACATAACACAAGAATACCATCGACTATGATAAGACAGAATGATGACAAATCTGAAATATCAAAGTAAATTATAATATTAACATGAAATTGTTACAATCTCACCCATGAGGTACTTCAAGTGTTATTGACTTCACTTGCCTTTCACCAAGACTATGGGAGAAACTTTACAATTACACCTCTTAATGGCTTCTTCAACACACCTTTAAATTGATGGCTTCCTTCGCACACTTCCTACAATATTTCTCACTACTTCCTTCTATGCTAAATGAGGGGGTGGCCTCTATTTATAGAACTTCCAGGCTTATCCATCTTATCTCTAAGATAGATAAGAAATCCACTCTGACGAATCATATTCCATACCTTAACTCTTATCTCGTACATGTAATCTTATCTTTTAAGATAAGATAAACCTTATCATTTTACATGGGTTCCACATTTTTAGACTTTTACAAATAAAATACACAAAATATTTATGACCTCACTCCTTGTCCTTATTACCAATATAATATTTCTAATTCCTAATCATGTAGACCCTACTTCTCTAATTACCCAAACTTTGACATTTTAACATTACTTGGACCACTTAAGACAAATATTTACTTTTTACAACATTCTTATTATACTTTGACTATTACCGTACTCCACATTATTGGCGGCACCATCTTGATGGCGCCATGTTATCTTTTATCGACATTACTACTAATTATACTTAACAACATCCTATTCCTAATACATACATTAATGAAAAAGAAATTACGAGGAAAATTTTAGTGTCGACATAACCGACTATGCCAACATGTCCAAGTGGCAAGGTGAACACTAGAGGAGGTGATGTTTCAAAGTGCGCGCTGGGGTCATTGCTTTCGGGCTACATCGTTCGGGCGTAGTCCGTTAAGAGCCTTGAGACCAAAATATCATTCAACTTCAACAGGTGACTACTCAGACTCTGTGGCACCTAGAGAGGCCTCGTCTTATTTGACACCTCAGTGTAAGGATCCTCTACAATATCCTCTCTTGGTTTTTTCCTTCTCATTTCGGTGCTCTCGCTGTCCTATTGTTTGAAAATGGGTGAAATAGTGTAGTTGGAGCCGCAGTGTAAGGTTTTCAAACGCTATATTTTGTAAACGGTCGGTCGTGGCACATAATCGACTATGCCGGAAGGTCCGGTGGATAGGTGAATGCTAGAGGAGGTGGTTTTCATTGCGTGAAAGGGTCGTTGCTTTCGGCTTCTTCGTTCGGCGTAGTCCCTTAAGAGCCTTGGGACCAAAATATCGTTTAACTTCAACGGTGACTACTCGATTCCCGGGACCTAAAAGGCCTCATCTGATCCAACACCTCAAAGCATAGGGACCCTCTACAATAAGCTCTCTCAATTTTTTTCTTCTCATTTTGGTGCTCTTGCTATCCTATTGTTTACAAACGTGCGAAATAGTGTAGTTAGAGCCAATGTAAGGTAGTCAAACGCTATATTTTGCAAACCGTGGATCATCGAACTGAACTGACTATGCCAGCACATCTAGGTGGCCAGGTGAATGCTAGAGGAGGTGGATTTTTGGTTCATAAAAGGGTCGCTGCTTCCACGCTACTTCGTTCGGTGTAGTCCCTTAAGAGTCCCGAGAGAAAAATATTTTTCAACTTCAAAGGGTGACTTCTCGAGACTCCATGGCACCTAGAGAGGCTTTGTCTAATCCGACACCTCGAGTGTAGGGACCCTCTAAAATAACATCTCTCATTTTTTCCTTCTCATTTTGGTGCTCTCGCTATCCTATTGTTTGCAAACGCACGAAATATTGCAGGTTGGAGCTAGTGTAAGGTTTTCAAATGCTATATTTTACAAACAAAGGGGTCGTGGCACCAAACCAACTACACCAACACATCCACATGTCTAGGTGAATAGTAGAAGAGCTGGTGTCTTTGGTGTGTGAAAGGGTTGTTGCTTAGGGCTACTTCATTCGGATGTAGTCCCTTAAGAGCTCGAGACCAAAATATCATTCAACTTTGACGGTGACTAGTCGACTCCATGGCACCTAAAGAGGCCTCATCGATCGTAACCTCAATGTAGGGACCCTCTATAGTATCCTCTCTTGGTTTTTCCTTCTCATTTCGGTGCTCTCCTTGTCCTATTGTTTGCAAACACACAAAATAGTGCATTTGGAGCCGCTTTAACGTTATCAAACGCTATATTTTGTAAACGTTGGGTTGTGGCACCGAACTGACTACGTCAACACATTTGGGTGGGTAGTTAAATGTGAGAAGAGGTGGTGTTTTGATGCACGAAAGGGCCGTTGCTTCCGAACTACTTTTCGGGCGTAGTCCCTTAAGAGCCCTAAGACCAAAATATTGTTCAACTTCGACGGGTGACTACTTAAACTCCGTGGCACCTAGAGAGGCCTTGTCTCGATCTAAAAACTTGGTGTAGGGACCCTCTAAAATAACCTCTCTAAGTTTTTTCCTTCTCATTTTGTGCTCTCACTATCTTATTGTTTCCAAATGCGTAAAATAGTGCAGTTGGAGCCAGTGTAAGCTTGTCAAACACTATATTTTGCGAACGATGGGTCGTGGCACCAAAATGACTATGCCAAAACATCCGAGTGGCCAGGTGAATGCTAGAGGGTGTGATGTTTCGGTGCGCAAAAGGGTCATTGCTTCCGGGCTACTTCGTTTGACCGTAGTCTCTTAAGAGCCCCGAGACCAAAATATCATTCAACTTCGACGGGTGACTACTCGTAATCCATAGCACCTAGAGAGGTCACGTTTGATCTAAAACTTAGTGTCGAACCCTCAACAATAGTGTCTCTCAATTTTTTTCCTTATCATTTCGGTGCTCTTGATGACCTATTGTTTGCAAAATGTGAGAAATAGTGCGGTTGGAGCTAGTGTAAGGTTGTCAAACATTATATTTTTCAAACGGTGGGTCATGGCACCAAACCGACTACACCGGTAGGTCTGGGTGGCCAGGTGAACACTAGAAGAGGTAGTTTTCTCGTGCATGAAATTGTCGTTGCTTCCGGCTACTTCGCTCGAGCGTAGTCCTTTAAGAGCCTTGCTTGAGACCAAAATATCATTCAACTTTGATGGGTGACTACTTGGACTCCATGGGACCTAGAAAGGCCTTGTCTCGATCTAGCACCTCGGCATAGGGAAAGTCTACAATAGCCTCTCTTGGTTTTTTCCTTCTCATATTCATGCTCTCGCTGTCCTATTGTTTGCAAACGCGTTAAATAGTGTAGTTGGAGCCAGTGTAAGGTTGTGAAACGCTATATTTTGTAAAGTGGGTCATGGCACTCAACCAACTATGCCAACACATCCGGGTGGCTAGGTTAATGCTAGAGGAGGTGGTTTTTTATGCGCAAAAGTGTCGTTGCTTCGGGCTACTTCATTCGGGCATAGTCCCTTAAGAGCCCTAAGATCAAAATATCATTCAACTTCGACGCATGACTACTCAAACTCCATGGCACCTAGAGAGGACTTGTCTTATCCAACACCTTAGTGTAGGAACCCTCTACAATAACCTCTCTCATTTTTTTCCTTCCTTCTCATTTCGTGCTCTCGATGTCCTATTATTTGTAAACACGCGAAATAGTGCGCTTGAGCCAGTGTAAGGTTGTCAATTGCTATATTTTACAAATGGTGGGTCATTGCACTAAACCGACCAGCTGCTTTGGAATGTCTAGGTGGTGAGTTAAACACTAGAGGAGGTGGTTTTTTGGTGTGCAAAATGGTCATTGCTTCCGCTAATTCATTCGAGCGTAGTCCCGTAAGAGCCCTAAGACCAAAATATTGTTCAACTTCGATGGTGACTACTCGAACTCCGTGGCACCTAGAGAGGCCTCGTCTATTCTAAAACTTTAGTGTAAGGACTCTCTACAATAGCCTCTCTCGAGTTTTTTTTTCTCATTTCGGTGCTCTCGTTGTCATATTGTTTGTAAACACGCGAAAAATAGTGCAATGGAGCCAAAGTGTAAGGTTGTCAAACGCTATATTTTGTAAACAAAGTGGGTTGTGGCACCGAACCAACTACATTGGCACATCCCCATGGCTAGGTGAATAGTAGAGGAGCTAGTGTTTTGGTGCACGAAAGGGTCGTTGCTTCATGGCTACTTCGCTTTGGGTGTAGTTCCTTAAGATCCCTAAGACAAAATATCATTCAAATTCGACGGGTGACTAGTCGACTCTCGTGGCACCTAGAGAGGCCTCGTGTGATCTGGAACCTCAGAATAGGGACCCTCTACAGTAGCGTCTATTATTTTTTTCATTCTCATTTCGGTGATCTCATTGTCCTATTGTTTGTAAATGCACGAAATAGTGTAGTTGGAGCCAGTGTAAGGTTTTCAAACGCTATATTTTATACAAGGTGGGTCATGGCACCAAACCGACTACGCGGCATGTCCATGTGGTAGGGGTTAACACTAGAGGAGGTGGTGTTTTAGTGCGCAAAGGTTCGTTGGTTCCAGGCTACTTTGTTCGGGCGTAGTCCCTTAAGAGCCCCGAGACCAAAATATCGTTCAACTTCGACGGTGACTACTCGAGACTTCATGGCACCTAGAAAGGCCTTGTCCGATCCATCACCTTAGTGTAGCGACCCTCTATAATAACCTCTCTCGGTTTTTTCCTTGTCATTTCGGTGCTCTCGCAAATGATCCTATTGTTTGTGAATGCACGAAATAGTGCGATTAGAGCCGTATAAGGTTGTCAAACTCTATATTTTACAAATGGTTGGTCTTGGCACCAAACCAACTATGAAAATCTGAGTGGATAGTTGAACACTATAGAGGTGGTGTTTCGGTGCACGAAAGGGTTATTGCTTCAAGCGCTACTTCGACGGGTGACTACTTAGACTCTATGGCACCTAGATAGTCCTCATGTAATCTGAAACCTCGGCGTAGGGACCCTCTAGAATAGCCTCTCTTAGTTTTTTCCTTCTCATTTCGGTGCTCTCGATGTCCTATTGTTTGCAAACACACAAAATACTGCAGTTGGAGCTAGTGTAAGGTTGTCAAACGCTATATTTTGTAAATGGTGGGTCATGGCACATAACCGAATATGCTGGCATGTCCTAGGTGGTTAGGTGAATACTAGAGGAGGTGGTATTTTCATGTGTAAAAATAGTCGTTGCTTCCGGGCTACTTCGTTTGGGCATAGTCCCTTAAGAGCCCCGAGACCAAAATATCATTCAACTTTGATGGGTGACTATTCGACTCCATGGTACCTAGAGAGTCCTCATCTTATCTCGACACCTCAATGTAGGGACCCTCTACAATAGCCTCTCTTAGTTTTTTCCTTCTCTTTTGGTGCTCTCGTTGTCCTATTGTTTGTAAACGCGTGAAATAGTGCAGTTGGAGCCAGTGTAAGGTTGTCAAATGCTATATTTTGTAAAAGGTGGGTCATGGCACAAAACTGACTACGTCTGCACATCCATGTGGTAGGGTGAAAACTAGAGGAGGTGGTGTTTCAGTGCGCGAAAGGTTCGTTGCTTCCGGGCTACTTCATTCGGGCGTAGTCCCTTAAGAGCCCTAAGACCAAAATATCGTTCAACTTCGACAGGTGATTACTCAGACTTCATGGCACATAGAAAGGCCTTGTCTGATCCATCATCTCAGTGTAGAGACCCTCTACAATAACCTCTCTTAGTTTTTTACTTGTCATTTCGGTGCTCTCTTAGTCCTATTGTTTACAAACGCGTGAAATAGTGCAGTTGGAGCCAGTGTAAAGTTGTCAAACACTATATTTTGTAAACAGTGGGTTGTGGCACCGAACCGACTACATTGGCACATCCATATGGCTAGGTGAAAAGTAGAGGAGCTGGTGTTTCGTTGTGCGAAAGGGTCATTACTTCAGGGCTACTTCGTTGGGGCGTAGTCCCTTAAGAGCCCTGAGACCAAAATATCATTCAAATTCGACGGGTGACTAGTCGACTCGTGGCACCTAGAGAGGCCTCATCTCGATGTGGAACCTCGAATAGGGACCCTCTACAATAGCGTCTCTCAGTTTTTTCCTTCCCATTTCGGTGATCTCATTGTCCTATTGTTTGTAAACACACGAAATAGTGTAGTTGGAGCCAGTGTAAGGTTGTCAAACGCTATATTTTGCATAAGGTGGGTCATGGCACCAAACCGACTGTGTTGGCACATCCATGTGGTAGGGTTAACACTAGAGGAGGTGGTGTTTCGTTTGACAAAGGTTCATTGCTTCGAGGATACTTCGTTCGGGCGTATTCCCTTAAGAGCCCCGAGACCAAAATATAGTTCAACTTCGACGGTGACTACTCGACTTCATGGCACCTAGAAAGGCTTTTTCTAATCAATCACCTTAGTGTAGTGACCCTCTACAATAACCTCTCTCAGTTTTTTCCTTGTCATTTCGGTGCTCTCGCAACCTATTATTTGCAAATGCACAAAATAGTGCATTTGGAGCCAATGTAAGGTTGTAAAATGCTATATTTTACAAATGGTGGGTCCTGGCACCGAACCAACTATGAAAATCTGAGTGGATAGTTGAATACTAGAGAGGTGGTATTTCGGCGTGAAAGTGCGATAGGGTTGTTGTTCTTAAGAGCCCTTAAGACCAACCAAAATACTTCGACTGAGTGACTACTCGAGACTCATGGCACCTAGAGAGTCCTCATGTAATCTGAAACCTCGGTGTAGGGACCCTCTACAATAGCCTCTCTCAGTTTTTTCCTTCTCATTTCGGTGCTCTTGATGTCCTATTGTTTGCAAACCCGTGAAATAATGTAGTTGGAGCCAGTGTAAGGTTTTCAAATGCTATATTTTGCAAACGGCGGGTCGTGGCATAGAACCAAATATACGGCACATCTAGGTGGCTAGTGAATACTAGAGGAGGTGGTGTTTCGGTGTGTAAAAGGGTCATTGCTTCCGGGCTACTTCATTTGGGCGTAGTCCCTTAAGAGCCCTAAGACCAAAATATCGTTCAACTTCGATGGGTGACTATTCAGACTCCGTGGTACCTAAAGAGTCCATGTCTTATCCGACACCTCGATGTAGGGACCCTCTCCAATAGCCTCTCTCGCTTTTTTCCTTCTCTTTTCGGTGCTCTCGTTGTCCTATTGTTTGTAAACACGTGAAATAGTGCAATTGGAGCCAGTGTAAGGTTGTCAAATGCTATATTTTGAAAAAGGTGGGTCATGACACAAAACCGACTACGTCGACACATCCATGTGGTAGGGTGAACACTAGAGGAGGTGGTGTTTCGATGCGCGAAAGGTTCGTTGCTTCCGAGCTACTTCGCTTCAGTGTAGTCCCTTAAGAGCCCCGAGACAAAATATCGTTCAACTTCGACGGTGATTACTCGACTTCATGGCACCTAGAAAGGCCTTGTCTATCCATCATCTCGTTTAGAGACCCTATAATAACCTCTCTCAGTTTTTTTCCTTGTCATTTCGGTGCTCTTGCGGTCCTATTGTTTGCAAACACGTGAAATAGTGCAAATGAGCCGCAGTAAGGTTGTCAAATGCTATATTTTGCAAATGGTGGGTTCTAGCACCGAACCAACTATGTAAATCCAGGTGGATAGTTGAAAACTAGATTAGGTGGTGTTTTTAGTGCGCGAAAGGGTTGTTGCTTCAGGGCTACTTCGTTCGGGCGTAGTCCTTTAAGAGCCCTTAGACCAAAATATCGTGCAACTTCGACGGGTGACTACTCGGACTCCATGGCACCTAGAGAGTCCTCGTGTAATCTGAAACCTCGGTGTAGGGACCCTCTACAATAGCCTCTCTCATTTTTTTCCTTCTCATTTCGGTGCTCTCGATGTCCTATTGTTTGTAAAGCCGCAAAATAATGTAGTTGGAGCCAACAGTAAGGTTGTCAAACGCTATATTTTGTAAATGGTGGGTCAGGCATAGGACCGACTATGCCGCATGTCTAGGTGGCTAGGTGAATGCTAGAGGAGGTGGTGTTTCGGTGCGCAAAAAGCGTCGTTGCTTCCGGGCTACTTCGTTCAAGTATAGTCCCTTAAGAGCCCTGAGACCAAAATATCGTTCAACTTCGATGGGTGACTACTCAGAATCCATGGTACCTAGAGAGTCCTCATCTTATCTGACACCTCAATCTAGGGACCCTCTACAATAGCCTCTCTCGGTTTTTTCCTTCTCATTTCTATGCTCTCGTTGTCCTATTGTTTGTAAATGCCCGAAATAGTGCAGTTGGAGTCAGTGTAAGGTTGTCAAACGCTATATTTTGCAAACGGTGGGTCATGGCACCAAATCGATATCGTTGGTATGTCCATGTGGCTTGGTGAATGCTAGAGGAGGTGGTGTTTCGGTCATGCCGCAAAGGTTCGTTGCTTCCGGCTACTTCATTCGGGTGTAGTCCCTTAAGAGCCCCGAGATCAAAATATCGTTCAACTTCGATGGGTGACTACTCAAACTTCATGGCACCTAGAAAGGCCTTGTCTAATCCAACACCTCGGTGTGGGGACCCTCTACAATAACCTCTATCGGTTTTTTCCTTGTCATTTCGGTGCTCTTGCTGTCCTATTGTTTGTAAACATGTAAAATAGTGCAGTTGGAGCCAGTGTAAGGTTGTCAAAATGCTATATTTTGCAAACGAAGGGTAGTGACACCGAACCAACTATGTCGAAAAATCCGGGTGGATAGTTGAACACTAGAGGAGGTAGTGTTTTGGAGAGTGAAAGGGTTGTTGCTTCCGGCTACTTCGTTAGGGTATAGTCCTTTAAGAGATCTTAGACCAAAATATCATTCAACTCTAACCGTGACTAAGAATCCATGACACCTAGAGACTCCTAATCTAATCTAAAACCTCAATGTAGGGAACCTCTACAATAGCCTCTCTCTGTTTTTTCCTTGTCATTTCGGTGCTCTCGATGTCCTATTGTTTGTAAATGCATGAAATAATGTAGTTGGAGCCGTGTAAGGTTGTCAAGTGTAAGTGTGCCCAAGTGAATGCTAGAGGAGGTGGTGTTTCGGTGCACAAAAAGGGTTTTGCTTCCGGCTACTTCGTTCGGGCGTAGTCCCTTAAGAGCCCTGAGACCAAAATATCGTTCAACTTTGACGGGTGACTACTCAGACTCCGTGGTACCTAGAGAGGCCTCGTCTTATCTAACACCTCAATGTAGGGACCCTCTACATTAGCCTCTCTCAATTTTTTCCAACTCATTTCGGTGCTCTCATTTTCCAATTGTTTGCAAACGTGTGAAATAGTGCATTTGGAGCAAGTGTAAGGTTATCAAACGCTATATTTTGCAAACGGTGGGTTGTGGCACTGAACCGACTACACCGACACATCCGGATGGAAAGGTGAATGCAAGAGGAGAGGATGTTTTGGTTCGCGAAAGTGTCATTGCTTTCGGGCTACTTCGTTCAGGCGTAGTCCCTTAAGAGCCCTGAGACCAAAATATCGTTTAACTTCAACGGGTGACTACTCATACTCCATGGCACCTAGAGAGGCCTCATATCATCCAACACCTTGGCATAGGGACCTCTACAATAACCTCTCTTACTTTTTTATTTCTCATTTCGGTGCTCTCGCTGTCCTATTGTTTGTAAACACGCGAAATAGTGTAGTTGGAGCCAGTGTAAGGTTGTCAAATAGTATATTTTGCAAACGGTGGGTCATGGCACTGAACCAACTACATCGGCATGTTTGGGTGGTGAGGTGAATGCTAGAGGATGTGGTATTTTGGTGCGTAAAGGGTCGTTGCTTCTACACTACTTCATTCGAGCGTAGTCCCTTAAGAGCCTTGAGACCAAAATATTGTTCAACTTTGACGGGTGACTACTCAAACTCCGTGGCACCTAGAGAGGCCTCATTTGATGAAACACCTCAGCGTAGGGACCCTCTATAATAGCCTCTCTCAGTTTTTTCCTTCTCATTTCGGTGCTCTCGTTGTCCTATTGTTTGCAAACGCGTGAAATAGTGCAGTTGGAGCCAATGTAAGGTTCTTAAACTCTATATTTTGTAAACAAGTGGGTCTTGGCACCAAACCGACTGCACCGAAACATCTGTATGTCTAGGTGAACGGTAGAGGAGCTGGTGTTTTAGTGTGTGAAATTGTCGTTGCTTCTAGGCTACTTCGTTTGGGCGTAGTCCCTTAAGAGCCCTGAGACCAAAATATCATTCAAATTCGAAGGGTGGCTAGTCGACTCCATGGCACCTAGAGAGGCCTCGTTTAATCTGAAACCTTGGTGTAGGGACCCTCTACAATAGCCTCTCTCATTTTTTTCCTTCTCATTTCGGTGCTCTCGCTTGTCTTATTGTTTGTAAACGTGCGAAATAGTGCAGTTAGAGCCAGTGTAAGGTTGTCAAACGCTATATTTTGCAAACGGTGGGTCGTGGCATGACACCGACAGCATCGGCACATCTAGGTGGCTAGGTGAATGCTAGAGGAGGTGGTGTTTTGGTGCGTGAAAGGTTTGTTGCTTCCGGGCTACTTCATTCGGCGTAGTCCCTTAAGAACCCCGAGATCAAAATATCGTTCAACTTTAACGGTGACTACTCGGACTTCGTGGCACCTAGAAAGGCCTTGTCTAATCCAACGCCTCATCATACGGACTCCAATACAATAACCTCTCTCGCTTTTTTCCTTGTCATTTCGGTGCTCTCGCTATCCTATTGTTTGAAAATGCGTGAAATAGTGCAATTGGAGCCAATGTAAGGTTTTCAAATGCTATATTTTGCAAACGGTGGATCATGGCACCAACCAACTATGCCAAAAATCCAGGTGGATAGTTGAACACTAGAGGAGGTAGTGTCTCGGTGCGTAAAGGGTTTTTACTTCCGGCTACTTCGCTCGGCGTAGTCCTTTTAAAGCCCTTAGACCAAAATATCATTCAATTTCAACCGGTGACTACTCGACTGCTGGGCACCTAGAGAGTCCTCATCTAATATGAAACCTTTGCATAGAGAACCTCTACAATAGCCTCTCTCAGTTTTTTCCTTATCATTTCGGTGCTCTCGATGTCCTATTATTTGCAAACGCATGAAATAATGCAATTAGAGCTAGTGTAAGGTTGTCAAACACTATATTTTGCAAACAGTGGGTCATGGCACCAAACTGACTACACCAGAACATCTGGGTGGCTAGGTAAATGCTAGAGGAGGTGGTCTTGGGTGCGTGAAAGGGTTGTTTCTTCCGGCTACTTTGCTTCAGGCATAGTCCCTTAAGAGCCATGAGACCAAAATATCGCTTCAACTTCGACGGGTGACTACTCGACTCTGTGGTACCTACAGATGCCTCGTGTTATCTAACACCTCAATTTAGGGACCCTATACATTATCCTCTCTCAATTTTTTCTATCTCATTTCGGTGCTCTCCTGTCCTATTGTTTGCAAATGCGTGAAATAGTGCAGTTGGAGCAAGTGTAAGGTTGTCAAACACTATATTTTACAAACGGTGGGTCGTGGCACCAAACCAACTGCGCAACACGTCCAACTAGCAAGGTGAACACTAGAGGAGAGGATGTTTCGGTGCACGAAAGTGTCGCATTTTTTTCGGGCTACTTCGTTTGGGCGTAGTCCCCAAAGAGCCATGAGACCAAAATATCGCTCAACTTCGACAAGTGACTACTCATACTCCATGGAACCTAGAGAGGTCTCATCTTATCTGAAAACCTTAGCATAGGGACCCTCTACAATAACCTCTCTCATTGTTTACTTCTCATTTCGGTGCCCTCACCGTCCCTATTGTTTGCAAACACGTGAAATAGTGCAAAAGGAGCCAGTGTAAGGTTCTCAAACACTATATTATGCAAATGGTGGGTCATGGCACTAAACCGACTACATCACATGTCCGGGTGGTGAGGTGAATGCTAGAAGAGGTGGTGTTTTTGTGTGTAAAAGGTTTGTTGCTTCTGCGTTACTTCGTTTAAGCGTAGTCCCTTAAGAGCCCTGAGACCAAAATATTGTTCAACTTCGATGGGTGACTACTCAAACTCCATGGCACCTAGAGATGCCTCATTTAATCCAAAACCTTAGCGTGGGGACCCTCTATAATAGCCTCTCTTAGTTTTTTCCTTCTCATTTTGGTGCTCTCGTTGTCCTATTGTTTGCAAACGCGTGAAATAGTGCAGTTGGAGCCAATGTAAGGTTGTCAAACGCTATATTTTGCAAACGGTGGGTCAGTGGCACCAACCGATCATAACACATCTATGTGGCTAGGTGAAAGGAAGAGGATCTGGTGTTTTGGTGCGTGAAATGGTCGTTGCTTCCGGCTACTTTGTTTGGGCGTAGTCCCTTAAGAGCCCCGAGACCAAAATATTATTCAAATTCGACGGGTGACTAGTTGGACTCTATGGCAGCTAGAGAGGCCTCATCTTATCAAAACATCAGCTGTAGGGACCCTCTACAATAGTCTCTCTAGTTTTTTCCTTCTCATTTTGGTGCTCTCGCTGTCCTATTGTTTGTAAACGCGAAATAATGCGATTAGAGCCAGTGTAAGGTTGTCAAAATGCTATATTTTGTAAACGGTGGGTCGTCACACCAAAATGACTATGTCGGCATGTGTAGGTGGCTAGGTGAATGCTAGAGGAGATGGTGTTTTAGTGCGCGAAAGGGTCGTTGCTTTCGGGCTACTTTGTTCGGGCGTAGTCTCTTAAGAGCCCTGAGACCAAAATATCATTCAACTTTGGTGGGTGACTACTCGACTCCGTGGCACCTAGAAAGTCCTTGTTTGATCCAACACCTCATCATAGGGACCCTCTATAATAACCTCTCTCATTTTTTTCCTTGTCATTTTAATGCTCTCGTTGTCCTATTGTTTGCAAATGCGAGAAATAGTGTAGTTGGAGCCAAGTAACATTGTCAAACACTATATTTTACAAGTGGTGGGTCATGCCACTATACCAACTATGCCAAAAATCCAGGTGGTAATTTGAACACTAGAGGAGGTGGTGTTTTTGGTGCGCGAAAGGGTTGTTTTTCCGGCTACTTCGTTCGTGCGTAGTCCTTTAAGAGCCCTTAGACCAAAATATCATTTAACTTCGACGAGTGACTACTTAAACTCCGTGGCACCTAGAGAGTCCTCATCTAATCTAAAACCTTAGCCTAGGGACCCTTTACAATAGCCTCTCTTGGTTTTTTCCTTCTCATTTCGGTCTCTGTCGCTGTCCTATTATTTGCAAAGGCATGAAATAATGCAATTGGAGCCAGTGTAAGGTTGTTAAACGCTATATTTTACAAACATGGTGGGTCGTGGCATCAAACCAATACACCGGCATGTCCGGATGGCTAGGTGAATTCTAGAGGAGGTGGTATTTTAGATCACGAAAGGGTCATTACTTCCGGCAACCTCGTTCGGACGTAGTCCCTTAAGAGCCCCGAGACCAAAATATCATTCAACTTCGACGGGTGACTACTCGCACTCCATGGTACCTAGAGAGGCCCCATCTAATCGACACCTCGATGTAGAACCTCTATAATAGCCTCTCTTGATTTTTTCCTTATCATTTCGGTGCTCTCGTTGTCCTATTGTTTGCAAACGCGTGAAATAGTGCAGTTGGAGCAAGTGTAAGGTTGTCAAACACTATATTTTGAAAATGGTGGGTCATGGCACCAAACCATATGCCAACACATGTCCAGTGGTGGCAAGGTGAATGCTAGAGGAGGGATTTATTGGTGCGTGAAAGGATCGTTGCTTTTGGGCTACTTCGTTTGGGCGTAGTCCCTTAAGAGCCCTGAGACCAAAATATCATTCAACTTCAACGGGTGACTACTCGACTCCGTGGCACCTAGAGAGGCCTCATCTGATCCAACACGTCGGTGTAGGGACCCTCTACAATAGCCTCTCTCAATTTTTTCCTTCTCATTTCGGTGCTCTCGTTGTCCTATTGTTTGCAAACACACGAAATAGTGCAGTTGGAGCCAGTGTAAGGTTATCAAACACTATACTTTTGCAAAAGTGGGTCGGGAACCAAACCGACTACGCAGGCACATCTGGCTAGCCAAGTGAATGCTAGAGAATGTGGTGTTTTGGTGTGTGAAAGGGTCGTTGCTTCCGGGCTACTTCGTTCAATCATAGTACCTTAAGAGCCTTGAGACCAAAATATATTTCAACTTCGACAGGTGACTACTCAAACTCCGTGGCACCTAGAGAGGCCTCATCTCGATCCGACACCTTGGCATAGGGACCCTATACAATATCCCCTCTCAGTTTTTTTCCTTCTCATTTTGGTGATCTCATTTTCCTATTGTTTGTAAACGCGTGAAATAGTGTAGTTGGAGCCAGTGTTAGGTTGTCAAACACTATATTTTACAAACGGTGGGTCGTGGCATCAAACCAACTACACCGGAATGTTCGATTGGCTAGGTGAATGCTAGAGGAGGTAGTTTTTGTGCGCAAAAGGGTCGTTGCTTCCGGGCTACTTTGTTTGGGGAGTAGTCCCTTAAGAGCCCTGAGACCAAAATATCATTAAACTTAGACAGGTGACTACTCGAACTCCATGAACCTAGAGAGGCCTCGTCATATCCGACACCTTGGCATAGGGACCCTCTACAATAACCTCTCTCAGTTTTTTCCTTCTCATTTTGGTGCTCTCGTTGTCCTATTAGTTTTAAAACGCAAAATAGTGCGATGGAGCCGTGTAAGGTTATCAAATGCTATATTTTGCAAACAAGGGGTCGTGGCACCAAACCGACTATATCGGCACTTTCGGGTGGCTAGGTGAATGGTAGAGGAGCTAGTGTTTTAGTGCGTGAAATTGTCATTTGCTTCCGGGCTACTTCATTCGGGCGTAGTCCCTTAAGAGCCCTCGAGACCAAAAATCATTCAACTTCGATGGGTGACTAGTCGACTCATGGCACCTAGAGAGGCCTCATCTTATCCAAAACCTCAAAGTAGGGACCCTCTACAATAGTCCTCTCTTAGTTTTTTCCTTCTCATTTCGGTGCTCTCGCTTATCCTATTGTTTGTAAACATGTGAAATAGTGCAGTTAGAGCTAGCTGTAAGGTTGTCAAAACGCTATATTTTTGTAAACGGTGGGTCATGGCACCAAATTGACCACATCGGCATGTCTAGGTGGCTAGGTGAACATTAGAGGAGGTGGTGTTTCAGTGTGCGAAAGGGTCATTAATTTCAGGATACTTTGTTCGGGCGTAGTCTCTTAAGATCCCTAAGACCAAAATATCGTTCAATTTCGACGGGTGACTACTCGGACTCCGTGGCACCTAGAAATGCCTTGTCTAATCCAACACCTCAATGTAGTGACCCTCTACAATAACCTCTCTAGGTTTTTTCCTTGTCATTTTGGTGCTCTCGTTGTCCTATTGTTTGCAAACGCGCGAAATAGTGTAGTTGGAGCCAGTGTAAGGTTGTCAAACACTATATTTTGCAAACGGTGGGTCGTGGCACCACTTGAACCAACTATGCCGAAAATATGTGTGGTAATTTTAATACTAGAGGAGGTGGTGTTTCGGTGCGCGAAAGGGTTGTTGCTTCCGGGCTACTTCGTTCGGGCGTAGTCCTTTAAGAGCCTTGAGACCAAAATATCGTTCAACTTCGACGGGTGACTACTCAGACTCCATGGCACCTAGAGAGGCCTTCTCATCTAATCTGAAACATCAGTGTAGTAGGACCCTCTACAATAGCCTCTCTAGGTTTTTTCCTTCTCATTTCGTTGCTCTCGATGTCCTATTGTTTGTTAACGCGTGAAATAATGCGCTTAGAGCCAAGTGTAAGGTTGTCAAACACTATATTTTGTAAACGGTGGGTCGTCACACAAAAATGACTATGTCGGCATGTGCAGGTGGCCGTAGTGAATACTAGAGGAGGTGGTGTTTTAATGCGCGAAAGGGTCGTTGCTTCCGGCTACTTCATTCGGGCGTAGTCTCTTAAGAGCCCTGAGACCAAAATATCGTTCAACTTCGGCGGGTGACTACTCGAACTCCATGGCACCTAGAGAGGCCTTGTTTGATCCAACACCTCAATGTAGGGACCCTCTACAATAACCTCTTTCAGTTTTTTCCTTCTCATTTCGGTGCTCTCGCTGTCCTATTGTTTGCAAACGCGTGAAATAGTGTAGTTGGAGCTAGTGTAAGGTTGTCAAACACTATATTTTACAACGGTGGGTCGTGGCACCAACCAACTATACCAAAAATCCAGGTGGTAATTTGAACACTAGAGGAGGTG
Source organism: Taxus wallichiana var. yunnanensis (assembly GCA_018340775.1). Classification (NCBI taxonomy): domain Eukaryota; kingdom Viridiplantae; phylum Streptophyta; class Pinopsida; order Cupressales; family Taxaceae; genus Taxus; species Taxus wallichiana. The sequence goes on from CM031244.1 coordinate 739,480,228, forward strand.
GTGTTTTGGTGCGCGAAAGGGTTTTTGTTTCCGGCTAGTTCGTTCGTGCGTAGTCCTTTAAGAGCCCTTAGACCAAAATATCATTTAACTTCGATGAGTGACTACTTAGACTCCGTGGCACCTAGAGAGGCCTCATCTAATCTAAAACTTCAGCATAGGGACCCTTTACAATAGCCTCTCTTAGTTTTTTCCTTCTCATTTCGGCACTCTCGCTGTCCTATTATTTACAAACGCGTAAAATAATGCAATTGGAGCCAGTGTAAGGTTGTCAAACGCTATATTTTGCAAACGGTGGGTCGTGGCATCGAACCGACTACACCGAATGTCTGGCTAGGTGAATGCTAGAGGAGGTGGTGTTTTGGATCACGAAAGGGTCATTTCTTCCAGGCTACTTCGCTTGGACATAGTCCCTTAAGAGCTCACGAGACCAAAATATCTTCAACTTCACGGGTGACTACTCGACTCCAGTGGTACCTAGAGAGGCCCCATCTAATCTGACACCTCGAATGTAGGAACTATTGATGTCGAATCACAGCACCTCTCAGAATGTCTCTTCAACATTGGGTTGAGACTCTCAATGCTCGATTGCATAACATGGAGCTTTTCCCAAACCTTGAAATATCGGAAAAGCTCTCCGGATGAAGGTCAGGTTCCTATATTCCTCTGGGTCGATGCACACGTAGAAGATGCAAAGGGTTTAATAAAAACCTAATCTAACTTGCTAAGGAGACGGTGTTTTTGTAAGAAAATGCATAAATAAAACCTAAACTACAAAGGTGATGCACCGAGGAATGAAGAACACCCCTTGCCAAAAACATCGAACTTCATTAAAATGAAATACTCGATCATACACCTAGAGCTCATTCATAATCTGAAAGATCGTAGGGATGCAAATGAATATAGAGAGGGTTGAGAATCATCCATATACATGCATTAATTTATTTTTTGCAAAAGTCCAAAGATTGATACAACACACTACAAAATGCATGGCACCTATCGAGGGTCTCGGCTCTAATCAAGAGAGGTAAGGTTGCATTACAGCTTTCAAATGGGAGGTTTTAACTCCACAAGTTCACTCAGCTAAAGAAGAAGGGAGGGCAAAACAGAAATGTCCAACATTTAGAAAGAAGCCCCTCCCTATAATTTATAGGAAGAATGAGAGAGAAAAGAGAGAAAAATTGAAATCTACCCTCTCACCACCTCCAATGCACTTAACTCATCTCATAATGATGGTAGGTGAGAACCAAATAACCCAAAAGTGGCGAATAAGGTATTTTGCATTTTTAAGAAATTTGTTCTTGTCTAATTAAAGATATCAAGTTGTAGTTGATATAAGACCTCGTAAGATTTCCGAAAAGTCCAACCTTACACTTCATGAATCGTTGTCCCTTAAGCCCTAGTCAAAATTATGGCCATCTCAATATCTCGGTGACTCACTGGTCTCTGGCTTCTGTCAGCGCTCGTCAAATGTTGCGCCTCTTGAAGGTGCGCCAAGGGCATTCATGTGTGTGTCATTCATCCTCTTCCATGCGCCAAGGGCACACCATTTACCCTATCGACACTCCATGTCTTGCCCCATTTTTCTGTGCCTTGGGTGCACCATTTCCTCTGTTGACACTCCGTGTCGTGCGCCCATTCAATGCGCCAAATTGGGCACTGTTTCTCTGAGACACTCCGTGTCGTGCGCCCAAGGTGGTTTTTTGTGCGCCTTGGGCACTTCATCGAGCGTAGCTTCTTTGAGCCTCCAAAATTCTCAACTTCGACGGTGACTACTGTCTATATCTACCTAGAGAGGCCTCATCTAATATATACAACAGGACCCTCTACAATAGCCTCTCTTGATTTTTTTCCTTATCATTTCGGTGCTCTCGTTGTCTTATAGTTTGCAAACGCGTGAAATAGTGCAATTGAGCAAGTGTAAGGTTGTCAAATGCTATATTTTGAAAATAGTGGGTCGTGGCACCAAACCGACTATGCCAAAGACATCCCAGGTGGCAAGGTGAATGCTAGAGGAGGTGGATGTCTTGGTGCGTGGAAGGATCGTTGCTTTTTGGCTACTTCATTCGGCGTAGTCCCTTAAGAGCCCTGAGACCAAAATATCATTCAACTTCGACGGGTGAGTACTCAGACTCCATGGCACCTAGAGAGGCCTCATCTAATCTAACACGTCGGTGCGGGGACCCTCTATAATAGCCTCTCTCAGGTTTTTTCCTTCTCATTTCGGTGCTCTCGTTGTCCTACTATTGTTTGCAAACACGAAATAGTGCAGGGTTGGAGCCAGTGTAAGGTTTTCAAACACTATATTTTGCAAATAGTGGGTCATGGAACCAAACTAACTACCAACACATCTGGATAGCCATAGATGAATGCTAGAGGAGGTGGTGTTTTGGTGTGCGAAAGGGTCATTGCTTCCGAGCTACTTCATTCATTCGGGCGTAGTACCTTAAGAGCCTTGAGACCAAAATATATTTCAACTTCGACGGGTGACTACTCAGGAACTCCGTGGCACCTAGAGAGGCCTCATCTAATCTGAAACCTCGGCGTAGGGACCCTCTACAATATCCTCTCTCGGTTTTTCCTTCTCATTTTGGTGATCTCATTGTCCTACTGTTTGTAAACACGTGAAATAGTGTAGTTGGAGCTAGTGTAAGGTTGTCAAACGCTATATTTTGTAAAACAAGGTGGGTCGTGGTATCAAACCAACTATGCCGAATGTTCCGATTGGCTAGGTGAACGCTAGAGGAGGTGGTTTTTTGGTGTGCGAAAAGGGTCGCTGCTTCGGGCTACTTCATTTGGGAGTAGTCCCTTAAGAGCCCCGAGACCAAAATATCATTCAACTTCGGCATAGGTGACTACTCTCGAACTCCATGGCACCTAGAGAGGCCTCATCATATCTGAAACCTTGGCATAGGGACCCTCTATAATAGCCTCTCTCATTTTTTTCCTTCTCATTTTGGTGCTCTCGTTGTCTATTGTTTGCAAACGCGTGAAATAGTGCAGTTGGAGCCAGTGTAAGGTTATCAAACGCTATATTTTGCAAATAATGGGTCATGGCACCGAACCTACTATATCGACACTTCTAAGGTGGCTAGGTGAATGCTAGAGGAGTGGTGTTTTAGTGCGTGAAAGGGTCGTTGCTTCCGGGCTACTTCGTTCAGGCGTAGTCCCTTAAGAGCCCTGAGACCAAAATATCATTCAACTTCGACGGGTGACTACTCAGACTCCATGGCACCTAGAGAGGCCTCATCTGATCCAAAACCTTGGCATAGGGACCCTCTACAATAGACTCTCTCAATTTTTTCCTTCTCATTTCGTGCTCTCGTTGTCCTATTGTTTGTAAACATGTGAAATAGTGCAAGTTGGAGCTAGTAAGGTGTAAGGTTATCAAATGCTATATTTTGTAAACGGTGGGTTGTGGCACCAAACCGACCACATCAACATGTCCAGGTGGCTAGGTGAACGTTAGAGGAGGTGGTGTTTCAGTGCGCGAAAGGGTCATTAATTTCGGATACTTCGTTCGGGCGTAGTCCCTTAAGAGCCCTCGAGACCAAAATATCGTTCAACTTTGACGGTGACTACTCGAGACTCCATGGCACCTAGAAATTCCTTGTTTGATCCAACACCTCAGTGTAGGGACCCTCTACAATAACCTCTCTCAGTTTTTTCCTTCTCATTTTGGTGCTCTCGCTGTCCTACTGTTTGTAAACGTGTGAAATAATGTAGTTGGAGCCAGTGTAATGTTGTCAAACACTATATTTTGCAAATGGTGGGTCGTGGCACAACCAACTACTGCTAGAAAATATGGGTGGTAATTTTAACACTAGAGGAGGTGGTGTTTTACCACCAAAGGGTTGTTGCTTCCGGGCTACTTCGTTCGTGCGTAGTCCCTTAAGAGCCCTGAGACCAAAATATCGTTCAACTTCGACGGGTGACTACTCAAACTCCGTGGCACCTAGAGAGGCCTCATCTAATCCAAAACCTCGGTGTAGGGACCCTCTACAATAGCCTCTCTCAGGTTTTTTCCTTCTCATTTCGGTGCTCTCACTTGTCCTATTGTTTGCAAACGCGTGAAATAGTGCAGTTGGAGCCAGTGTAAGGTTGTCAAATGCTATATTTTGCAAATGGTGGGTCATGGCACCAAACCGAATACACCGGCATGTTTGGGTGGCTAGGTGAATGCTAGAGGAGGTGGTGTTTTGGTGCACAAAAGGGTCATTGCTTCGGGCTACTTCGTTCGGCGTAGTCCCTTAAGAGCCCTGAGACCAAAATATCATTCAACTTCGACGGGTGACTACTCGGACTCTATGGCACCTAGAGAGGCCTCATCTGATCTACACCTTGGTGTAGGGACCCTCTACAATATCCTCTCTTGGTTTTTTCCTTCTCATTTCGGTGCTCTCGTTGTCCTATTGTTTGCAAACGTGAAATAGTGCAGTTGGAGCAAGTGTAAGGTTGTCAAATGCTATATTTTGCAAACGGTGGTCGTGGCACCAAACCAACTATGCTGAAACATCTAGGTGGCAAGGTGAATGCTAGAGGAGGTGGTGTTTTGGTGCGCGAAAGGGTTGTTGCTTCCGAGCTACTTCATTCGGCGTAGTCCCTTAAGAGCCCTGAGACCAAAATATCATTCAACTTCGACGGGTGACTACTCAGACTCTGTGGCACCTAGAGAGGCCTCATCTAATCCAACACCTCAGCATAGAGGACCCTCTACAATATCCTCTCTCAGTTTTTTCCTTCTCATTTTGGTGCTCTCGTTGTCCTATTGTTTGCAAACACGTGAAATAGTGCAGTTAGAGCCAGTGTAAGGTTGTCAAACGCTATATTTTGCAAAGAGTGGGTCGTGGAATTGAACCAACTACGCCAAGACATCCGATGGCTAGGTGAATGCTAGAGAAGGTGGTGTTTTGTGTGTGAAAGGGTCGTTGCTTCCGGCTACTTTGTTCGGTCATAGTCCCTTATGAGCCTTGAGACCAAAATATATTTCAACTTCGACGGGTGACTACTTAGACTCCGTGGAACCTAGAGAGGCCTTGTCTGATCTGAAACCTCAACGTAGGGACCCTCTACAATATCCCTCTCATGATTTTTTTCCTTCTCATTTTGGTGATCTCGTTGTCCTATTGTTTGTAAACGCATGAAATAGTGTAATTGGAGCCAAATTAGGTTGTCAAACACTATATTTTACAAATGGTGGGTCGTGGCATCAAATAAACTACGCCGAAATTTCTAGTTTGCTAGGTGAATGCTATAGGAGGTAGTTTTTTGGTGCGCAAAAGGGTCGTTGCTTCCAAGCTACTTCGTTTGGGAGTAGTCCCTTAAGAGCCCCGAGACCAAAATATCATTCAACTTCGGACAGTGACTACTCGAACTCCATGGCACCTAGAGAGGCCTCATATAATCTCGACACCTTGGCGTAGGGACCCTCTACGATAACCTCTCTCGCTTTTTTTCCTTCTCATTTCGGTGCTCTCGTTGTCCTATTGTTTGCAAACGCGTGAAATAGTGTTGTTGGAGCCATTGTAAGGTTATCAAACACTATATTTTGCAAAAACGGTGGGTCATGGCACCAAACCAAATATATCGGCACTTTGGGTGGCTAGATTAATGGTAGAGGAGCTGGTTTTTAGTGAGTGAAAAGGGTCGTTGCTTCCGGCTACTTCGTTCGGGCGTAGTCCCTTAAGATCCCTAAGACCAAAAAATCATTCAAATTCGACGGGTGACTACTCAGACTCCGTGGCACCTAGAGAGGCCTCGTCTTATCCAAACCTTGGTGTAGGAACCCTCTACAATAGTCTCTCTCGGTTTTTTCCTTCTCATATCGGTGCTCTCGCTGTCCTATTGTTTGCAAACGCGTGAAATAGTGCAAATTGAGCCAAAGTGTAAGGTTGTCAAATGCTATATTTTGTAAACGGTGGGTCATGGCACCAAACCGATGCATTAGCATGTTCGGTGGCTAGGTGAATGCTAGAGGAGGTGGTGTTTCAGAGCATGAAAAGGGTCATTGCTTTCGGCTACTTTGTTCGAGCGTAGTCCCTAAGAGCCCCGAGACCAAAATATCATTCAACTTCGACGGGTGACTACTAGGACTCTGGCACCTAGAAAGGCCTCATTGTTTAATCCAACACCTCAGCATAGGAACCTCTATATAATAACCTCTCTCGGTTTTTTCCTTCTCATTTCTTTACTCTCGTTGTCCTATTGTTTTGCAAATCGCATGAAATAGTGTAGTTGGAGCCAGTGTAATGTTGTCAAACACTATATTTTGGAAATGGTGGGTCGTGTCACCAACCAACTATGCTAGAAAATCGAGGTGGGCTAATTTTGAACACTAGAGGAGGTGGTTTTTCGGTGCGCGAAAGGGTTGTTGCTTCCGGCTACTTCGTTCGTGCGTAGTCCTTTAAGAGCCCTTAGACCAAAATATCGTTTAAATTCGACGGGTGACTACTCAAAATTCCATGGCACCTAGAGAGGCCTCATCTAATCTAAAAAATCGCATAGAACCCTCTACAATAGCCTCTCTCGGTTTTTCCTTCTCATTTTGGTGCTCTCACTGTCCTATTATTTCAAACACACGAAATAATGCAATTGAGCCAGTGTAAAGGTTGTCAAACGCTATATTTTGCAAACGGTGGGTCGTGGCACCAAACCGATACACTCGGCATGTCAAGGGTGGGTAGGTGAATGCTAGAGGAGGTGGTATTTTTTAATGCATGAAAAGGTTATTGCTTCTAGGCTACTTCGTTTGGGTAGTCCCTTAAGAGCCCCGAGACCAAAATATCGCTCAACTTCGACGGGTGACTACTATGACTCCGTGGTACCTAGAGAGGCCCCATCTAATCCAACACCTCGATTTAGGACCCTATACAATATCCTCTCTCAGTTTTTTCCTTCTCATTTCGGTGCTCTCGTTGTCCTATTGTTTGTAAACGCGTGAAATAGTGCAGTTGAGCAAGTGTAAGGTTGTCAAACACTATATTTTGGAAACGGTGGGTCATGGCACCGAACCGATTATGCCGACACATCCGGGTGGCAAGGTGAATGCTAGAGGAGGTGGTTTTTGGTGCGTAAAAGGTCGTTGCTTCCGGCTACTTCGTTCGGGCGTAGTCCCTTAAGAGCCCTGAGACAAAAATATCATTCAACTTCGATGGGTGACTACTCGACTCCATGGCACCTAGAGAGGCCTCGTCTAATCCAACACCTTAGTGTAGGGACCCTATACAATAGCCTCTCTTAGTTTTTCCTTCTCATTTCGGTGCTCTCGTTGTCCTATTGTTTGTAAATGCGTGAAATAGTGTAGTTGGAGCCAGTGTAAGGTTGTCAAATGCTATATTTTGCAAATGGTGGGTCGTGGCACCAACCGACTACGCCGGCACATCTAGGTTTCCAGGTGAATGCTAGAGGAGGTGTTGTTTTAGTGTGTGAAAGGGTCATTGCTTCTGGGCTACTTTGTTCGAGCGTAGTCCCTTAAGAGCCTTGAGACCAAAATATCATTCAACTTCGACGGGTGAGTACTCGGACTCTATGGCACCTAGAGAGGCCTCATCTTATCTGAAACCTTGGCGTAGAGACCCTATACAATAGCCTCTCTCAGTTTTTTCCTTCTCATTTTGGTGCTTGTTGTCCTATTGTTTGTAAACACGCAAATAGTGTGTAGTTGGAGCCGCCAGTAAGGTTGTCAAACACTATATTTTGCAAACGGTGGGTCGTGGCATTGAACCAACTACACCAAAATGTCCGGGTGGGTAGGTGAATGCTAGAGGAGGTGGTTTTTTGGTGTGCGAAAGGGTTGTCATTGCTTCCGGGCTACTTCATTTGGGCGTAGTCCCTTAAGAGCCCTGAGACCAAAATATCATTCAAGTTTGACGGGTGACTACTCGAACTCCATGGCACCTAGAGAGGCCTCATCATATCTGACACCTTGGCATAGGGACCTCTACAATATCCTCTCTCAGTTTTTTCCTTCTCATTTCGGTGCTCTTGCTGTCCTATTGTTTGCAAACGCGTGAAATAGTGCAGTTGGAGCCAGTGTAAGGTTGTCAAACGCTATATTTTGCAAACGGTGGTCATGGCACCAAACCGACTATATCGGCACTTTAAGTGGCCAGTGAACGCTAGAGGAGGTGGTATTTTGGTGTGCGAAAGGGTCGTTGCTTTCGGGCTACTTCGTTTGGGCATAGTCCCTTAAGAGCCCTGAGACCAAAATATCGTTCAACTTCGACGGGTGACTACTCGACTCCATGGCACCTAGAGAGGCCTCGTCTGATCCGACACCTTGGCGTAGAGACCCTCTACAATAGCCTTTCTCAGTTTTTTTCCTTCTCATTTTGGTGCACACGCATAGGTATGGTCTTGTAAACACTTGGGGAGGAGTCATTTTCAAAATTTACAACTTTTTCAAAATTTACAACATTTTAAAAAAATTTACAACTTTTTCAAAATTTACCAACATTTTCAAAATTTACAACATTTTTTTCAAAATTTACAACATTTGTAAAATTTACAACATTTTCAAAATTTACAACTTTTCAAAACAACTTTACAACTTTTTTTCAAACAATGAAAGCTTCTCTTAGCTTCGAGAATTTAAAATTCTCTACTAATAGTGCCAACCACATGAAGGTGGAAGCTTTTCTGGCACCACTAACCTAAACATAAAAGTGTTAGTCAAAGAAATTTAAGTTTCAAATCAAAACCATATACTATCTATATATGTACAAAATACACAAATTTAAAATAAAATATATTCAAACTTAAATCTAGATCTTTAAACTAAAAAAATTATATATATATTGAAAAGAAATTATATATACCAGACATGAGCATTGTAAATTCATTCCAATGAACCATCAGGATCGGATCTACTCTGAATAGCAGACAAGATTGCTTCATGATCTGACTCTCTGAACCTTCCAAAGAATCTTGTTATTAGGCCTTCCTCGATATCTATACAACTGAATATTTGTCGCTAGAACTAGATGTGAATATAAGAGTATTTTCCTGTGTGTCTCAAAGTCTTCAAACACCCAAACAAAGGAGTTTTTTAATGGATACCATCAAGCCAAGTTCCAGTAACTACCACTGACCCTGTAGGATACTCAATATCTTCGCCATCTATAATAGGAGAAGTCAACTTCTTTCTTTCCTCGATGCAACGACATAAGAAATAGTTTGTTCCTTCTTCATTGTCTTCTGTCGCAATTACTACAAACACATGTCCTACAAAAAAACCAAGGTTGAACAACTCAAATTTAAATTACATATTAAAATTTCAATGGACATAACTCAATACAAAAATTAAATAAATAACCATAAATACCTTGTCGCACCAAAATCAAAATTTTGTCAAAGTCCTTGGATGTTGTAACTTCATCTACAGAAACAAGTCGTAATGCTTGTGGAGGTTGATAACTAGGAAGTGGAGTTAGAGGCCTACAAATCCATCCTTCCACCCATTCTTGTGAATCACACTCAGCAGTGACAAATTCGATACAAGATGCACAAAAACATGTCAACTTTCTTGTCCATACGGCCCACGAAGTAACGTCTGAGCTACAAAATGAGTGCATATCACTGGACCCAATGAGTGTCATAAAATCCTCATAAGTTAGCAATATGTTGTTCCTCTATCAACCAAAAATATCTCATGAACCGTGGAATTTTCTTGAGAACCTCGGGCCATGTTGTCGCAGACACCATTCCACTATGCTCTTTGCATCTTTTAATTTAGCACCATCTTTGTACTTCAACTCTTCTCTTGCAAGATCTCTTTTCACACATGCCCCTGCACCATCATGCTCTCCTTTTCCATGTCTAGCCTCAATGAAACTCCAAATATGTTGCACACCCATCTTGACATGCATTCTTCTCATCCAATAAAACATTCATGCATTCTTAAACTAGACGTGTAATTATCTCGACCATATATAATTTTGTTTGAAGTGGATGTCCCTATCGAACAAGTTTCCATAACCAAGCGCCTCTAGTGCACATCGAAGGTGTCGACATGTGAAAATTCGTGCCTGGCGCGGAGTTGATGGCGCACATCGGAAGGTGTCGACATGTGAAAATTCATTCCCAGCGCAGTTGGGGGCACACATCGAAGGTATCGACATGTGAAAATTCATGCTCTGGCGTAAGTTGGGGGCGCACATCAGAAGGTGTCGACATGTGAAAATTTGCGCCTTAGCACACGGGTTTGGGGAGCACATCGGAAGGTGTCGACATGTGAAAATTCGCGCCCTAGCGCAGGTTGATGGCACACATCAGAAGGTGTCAACATGTGAAAATTCATGCCTTGGCGTAGGTTGGGGGTGCACATCAGAAGGTGTCGACATGCAAAAATTTGTGCCATGGCGCAGGTTGGGGGTGCACATCAGAAGGTGTCAACATGTGAAAATTCGCTCCCTGGCGCAAGTTGGGGGCACAAAGTACAAAACATCAACACCACATTTTCAGCACCTATGGCACACTTAAGAGTATGTTGACATGAGGATAGTTGAACCAAGGCACATCTTCAGGAGGCGCAACATTTTGAGCGTTGACACCCCAACCCGACAGAAAGCAAACCCTGGCGCAGATATTCAAATGGCCATAACTTTTCACAGGGAGCTCGATTCACGCAAGGTTAGACTTTTCTGGAAAGCTTACGAGGTCCTCTATCCAACTATGACTAGATATATTTAATTGGGTGAGAACAAGTTCTTCAAAAATGCAAAATACAATTCGCCATTTTTTGGGTTTGCTAAGGTTCTCACCTACCGCCATAATGAGATGAATTAAATGCAACCTGGAGGTGGTTGGGGTAGATTTGGAATTCCTCTCTCTTTTCTCTCTCATTCTTCCTATAAATTGTAAGGAGGGGCTTCTTTCTAAAGGTTGGACATTCTTGTTTTGCCCCTCCCTTCTTCTCTTTGGCAGGTGAATTTGTGGAGTTCAAACCTCTCATCTAAAACTGTAATGCAACTTTGCCTCTTGGCATTTTGTAGTGTATTGTATCAATCTTTGGAGAAAATAATACATGTCTGTGGATGATTATCAACCCTCTCTGTGTTCATTTGCATCCTCCTGATCTTTCACTTGCAAATCTGGTTATCTGTGCATGATCTTGCATTACATTTTAATGGTTTGTGTTTATTGGCAAGACAGTGTTTCTTCATTCCTCGATGCATCACCTTTTGTTAGTTTAGGTTTATTTTTTTATGCATCTTCTTACCTGTCTCCTTGGCAAGTTAGATTAGGTTTTTTAGTAAACCCTCTGCATTTTTATGTGTGCATCTAAACAGAGGAATAGGAATCGGCCTTCATCCGGAGAGCTTTCTCGATTCACAAAGTTCCACACTTGGGAAAAGCTCCATGTTATACAATCACACCGAGAGTCTCAACCCATTGAGTTGCGACATTCAGAGTACTGTGATTCACCATCAACATTTTTGGCATGCCGGTGGGACCAAGAGGTCATTCCACAAGATTTGAAGGAATTTTCAAGAAATTTGGACTTAGAAATTACAAGTTCTCCAATTTCAGATTTTTCACTTTCCAGGCTGAACTCTAAAATTGATTTTCAAGGGCTTAACTTGCTCAAAACAAGTCAAAATTTCACCACCTAATAGATCTGGGGGTAATCTTCAAAAGGGTATCTTTAGTTTTTTGAATTTTTATTTTTGATTTTTCAGAGTTTTTTGAATTTCAGATTTCGGGATTTCGGAAGTCTGGCATTTTCAGGTTTTCGGGACTATCATTCCAAATCAAATTCCAAACCCTAAAATCTCAAATATATAGGTCTTTCAAAATTTTGAGTTTAATTTTGTCGAGGTTGGTGTGTAACTTGGCAAAATCTATCCTTTTGAGGCTCGTTCCCCAACACATCTGGCGACTCCAAAGGGATAGAATTTAGTGGTATAGTAGCACAAGTTTCCCAGGTACATGAGAAGAATTCAAACCAGGTTTGATACTCGAGAAGAAGGGTTATTTTTCTACTTGCAGCTATCACCAGCAGAGGAAGGAGAGGAAGAAGACCACAAAGATCACCATCTCCACCTAACAGGACTTTATCAACCCCTCCACCTAGTAGACCTTTCATCCAATCAACAAGGGTTCTCAGGCCAATCAGAATGGCACAAAAAAACCCTTTTGTCAACTTCACTGGTAGCAGCCCACTTGCCCTCAATGCACAAAATCTAGTTCCAATTGCAGCATTGAAGAACATTCCATTTTTCACTGGAGAAAATCATACCACTCCTGGTGATCATGTCAAATACATTGCTAACGTTTGTGCAATCCATGAGATAAACGAAATGGATGTTGCTGTCAAATTGCTGGCATCTTAGTTCAAAGGTAAGGCATTGCAATGGTTTAGGAGCCTTGGAACTAGTTCTATCCAAAATTGGAATCAATTATGCATAGTTCTCCATGAGCGGTTTGGAGAAAAGGGAGAAAGTTAGTCTCTACTTGAACAATTGACAACTATCAAGAGAGCTCCCAATGAGCAAATGATTAACTTCAACTTCAGATTTCAAAGTTCTTGGGATAGGATTCTAGTGGCCATTAAGCCAACAAACAAGGTACTTTTCTATATTATCTTAAGGCTTTGAATTCTGATATTTCTATGTTAATTCAATCTATGGGACACACAACCTTACCTATTGCTTATAGCATTTCCATTAGGGCTGAAAACTGTCTTATTCAAGCTGGTAAGCTTTCTCCTAGCCCTCCCATGCCCTTGTATCCAAACTTAGAAAATCCAAGCACTAGTCAAGCACCCACTTTGGCTCCTATTCCCACTCCTAGAAATCAAATTTCAAATGAAACTTCTACTTCATCCTCTAGTGCTTCAAATGAACTCCAAGAGGTCATGAAACAATTGCAAAATTTGGGAAATGAGCTAGTTACACTCAAGAGGTAGCAAGCCCAAAGCTTTAGACCTTCTTATCAGCCTCAAGCTCAACCTAATAGGCCACCATACCAGCCCAATAGGCCACCCAATCCAGCTGCAAATCAAAGCCAAGTAAGGCCTCCCACTAATAGACCATTTCAGCCCTATAACCCCAATGTTGCATCTACTTCTAAAGCATTAGTGCCAGTGCAAAACAACATATCTCAAGAGTATGATTGGTGTTTTCCATGAAATGAACCTTACAACCAATCTATGTGCTTCAATGGTGCTTTGAACCAAGCCTTGATGGTGACAACTACTGGCGTAGAGGGTGAAGTGAGTCAAGAAACAAATCAGCAACAAGGGACATCTCGGCAAAAAACACAACTCCAAATGATACCCCACTTGTGAATTGGAAAGCCGAGGATTTTTATGGCATGAATCAAACAATTTCTCGAGTGTAGCAGCTAACACAAGATCAAATAAGAGGAATGTTGGTGAAGGGAAGTCATTGGCTCCAAGTGATCTACAACCTTCCATCACTCCACAAGGTGTTCGTAAGAAAATATAGTTCCAAACACGCAAGGATAGCCCAAACCACCTTCTAAGCCAACTCAAATGCCAATCATTACTCCCATGCACAAGAAAGGAATGTGCATGCTAAAGGACAACAAAGAGATATTTCATCCCCATTTAGCATCATTGATCAAATGAAGAAGACAAATGTGAATATATCAATGTGGGAATCTTTATCCATCCCAAGCCAAAGAGATCTTATACAAGCTACCATGAAGAATTGGTCAACTTCAAACCAAAGAGTAGGTCCATATGCAAGAGAATGTCCTCACAAATGCTACTCACCCCTAAAGGGAATCATGGAGGACAACAAGGTAAATTTTTGAAACCCCTCCATTCTATGTTTCATTAATCATTAAGGATAAACTAGTACATAATTGCATGATCTATTCTGGGGCAAGTAGTTCCACATGCCCAAGCAAATAGTTGATCAACTGGGTCTCCAATATGAAGTCATATCAAAGGGGATACTGTGCAATTGGATGGGACAACAATAGCAATGGTGGGAGTGATCAAAGGTTTGAATCTTACCTTGCATGCATGCCCCAACGTTACCATTTTGCAAGATGTGTCGGTGATAAATTTGCCACCACTCTTTCCCTATGCTTAACAAGGATTTCACACTAGAATTGGAGGCTACTTATCTGCTGACTGGTCACACATGTTGTTCAAAACAATATATGGTAATAAGGTCACGGTCAGATCCGAACCAATTGCAAACTTTCATATTGAGCCTCATACTCCAAGTCAAATCAATGCCAACTGCTCAAAGATTTTCTCAAGAAGATTATCCAACAATAAATGAAGTTGACACCAAAGTTGGAAGCATCCCGTGATTTGACTCTTGATGAATGGGTGAGAAAGGTTCATGCTTTTGATCTCTACCAAGAAGTAGAAGAATCATGAGCTAGGAGTCTATTGCATACATGAAGAAAAAGCCACCTATTCTTAGCATCACCAAACCAAACCACAAGGATGACAATGAGGTATGGAAATTATTTTTGATGGATCAAGGATTAGGCAAGGTGCGGAGGAGGAGTTATGCTTGTTTCACATCAAGGCATCAAATATTATTCACTTTTCATTTCCAGTTTTCCTATTCAAACAACATAGCTAAATATGAGGCCTTGATTCATGGACTTCATTGGGATAGGAAAAGAAATTGGAATAAGAAATCTTAACCAAGTCGTTTGGAGATGCTAGAATGACTAAACTATTAAGAACAGTATGGGACCTCATTGGGATTTCAACATCGTGTCCATACCGGGAAGAAAAATGAAGCCACATAGCCTCACAGTGGTTGGAGCAACGTTTGATGTGGTTGACAACATCGGAAGGGAAAAACACAACCACATATGCATGTGATTATGAGGCCAATAGTTCCAGATAATAACAAAGATGGCGGTGTGTTTGAGAATGATTAACAGATCATCAATTTTTTACAAGAAGAGGCTGAATTCTCAACTAGGAATCAGGACAGACTAGAGCAGCAGTACGGGGATCAAGTAGTGTAGCTACGAACAAACAAGCTTCCTAAGGGTTTAGTTATGTTGGAGTGTATCTTCAACCCTAACGACCAGTTCATAAGGAAAAGGCTAACATATAGGTCAAGAGAGAAGATTCAGAGCCAATTCCGGTTGGGGAAGGTAAAACACTTCAAATTGGTAAAGTGGCCATTGAGTAGGAGAAATCAGATTTCATACAGCTTTGCCAAGAATTTCTAGATGTCTTCGCTTGGAGCTATGAAGACTTGAGAGGATTCAATCCGAAGTTGGCACAACATACCATAGAATTAGATCTAGATGTTAAGCCCATCAGGCAAAAGCAGAGACCAGTCAACCCTCACATTGAGCCTCTAATGAAGAAAGAGCTAAACAAGCTAATAGAGGCAAGCATTATATTCCCGATCAAGCACTCAAGCTGGGTTGCAAACTTGGTTCCGGTCAGGAAGAAGAGTAGAGAAATTAGGTTGTGTGTGGACTTCTAAGACCTCAACAGGGCATCTCTCAAAGACCATTACCCACTTCCTTCAATGGAACAAATATTGCAAGTGGTGTCTGGTTCGGAGAGATTCTCTCTCCTAGATGGCTACTCAGGGTATAATCAGATAATGGTGAAAGAAGATGACTAGTTCAAGGCGACTTTTTCACCACCAAATGGGGCACCTATGCCTACAAGAAGATGCCATTTGTGATATCAAATGCTGAAGCCACTTTCTAAAGGGTGATGGATATGGCATTCATATATCTTGGCGACGATCGATCAAAAATTTGAGGCAAGTATAGCTTTTGATATTGAATCTTGGCTCACGAAGGAAAGCTTCTAGGCCATATTGAAAGGAGGGGTTGATCACTATATTCTCAATAAAATGCAAGTCACAAGAAGGCATGTTCAAAGCTTCGGGATCACCTCTTTCATTCGTAAAGCGCTGATGTTAAAGAAGAGCATATTTTAAATGGACATCGAAGCAAGTTGAAGTAGGTGATGAAAAAAAGAGATTGTCTTGGTATTACAAGGCTTGATGGACAAGAACAAAAGATGAATGATGATGTGCTCGCTCTTTGTTGGACTCGAATATGATACACTTCCTATAGGTAGGCCTATACCCTCCATAATTGACCAAAGCAAAAGGAGATACTTCAAATTACAAGCCATTCCATATGTGCTTGTTGATGGTGTTTTTTTAAAAATAAGACATCAATGGAATTCTATTGAGGTGGACTCAGAATATGATACACTTCTATAGGATAGGTCAAATTGAGAGCAAAAGTGTTACAAGATTTTCACGATGGATATTCGGAGGACATTTTTCCCCATGAGTAATAGCTCTCAAGATAATGAAGGAGGACATTATTGTAATAGCCTCCAGAGCATGAATGGCAAGTGTTCAAAGTGATCAAAGGATCTGCTATACATGGATAAGAAAGTGCAAGAAATGTGCACTCTTCATGGGAAAAGAAATACTAGCAAGTGCTTCCATTACAACCAATTTTGGTTGACCAACCATTTATGCAATGGGGATTGAACTTCATCGGGGTCATCAACCCAAACTCAAGCCAAGGGGCCATAAGTGGGTTCTCACGGCAACAGACTATTTCACCAAGTGGACCGAAGCAGTAGCGCTCAAAGAAGCAAATGAGTCTAACATACTAGACTTTTATGAAGGAATAGTGACCAGGTTCGGTGTCCCGACCACTATCATATTAGACAATGCATTGGAATTCATAGGTTCCAAGATTACGAATGGTCTATCAAGAATGGAATCTATTTGAGCACCTCTTGAAATTATTACCCACGTAGGGTAATGGACAGTAGAGTTCACGAACAAGAATTTGCTAAGGATCATCGAAGGACTCTAGATGAAAACCAAAGAACATGGCAGACCAAGATAAAATCAACATTATGGGCTGAAAACATAACACCAAAGAGGTCTACAGGTAGTTCTCCCTACAAGTGGTCTATGGGAAAGAGACAGTATTTCCTATATCGTTACAATTGCCAGCATTGGAGCTCATGAAGTAGTTGGAGTTGTCTGAATTCGAACCAATGGAGGCCAGGTATGCAGAGTTGATGGAATTGGAAGAAATAAGAGAACATGTAGTTCAGATGATTGAGAAGGATTAGGCCTTAGTAAAAAGATGGTTTGATAAGAAGGCAAGAGAAAAGACCTTCCAGGAAGGGGACATAGTTCTGAAATGGGATACAGATTTGGGCAAAACTAGGAAGGCATTCCAAGTTTCATGCCATTTGGAGTGGCCCCTACATGGTCACGGGATGTAAAAGTAGTAATGCCTTCCAATTTTCTACATTGGATGGAGAAGAACTTCCGATTCCGGTTAACGGAATCTATCTTAAACATTGCTACTAAAAGGAAAAGGTTTACCCTTGTAAATATTATCCTAGATTTTAATTCATCTAAGTGCGGATGCACATTGTCTTGTTGTAGTTAGGTTTTAATTTCCATAAGTGCTTCAGCACAGTTTTTTGCTCTCGAGTTGAATTTCTACAGTCCAACGTGCTCTCAAGAAGGAGTTGTGGTATCAGGCTCGGGATCAGAGATCAAGTTGGTTTCAGGTTATTGCTTATGACTCCATGCCCAATGGATTGCTAAAAGGCCACTGATCTTCTACCTAGTAGGCAGATGATCCCGTTGAGTCACCAAATTTTGTATATATCTCCCCCGGGTAAATATAGTCAAGAGCAGAAGAATATGGAAATCAAGGAAAATCAAAATCCTTCATTTCAGGTTTTGAAAGTGCATTGCATGGTTGAAAACTTGACATTTATTATGTTACCAAACGCCTCTAGCACAAATTAGAAGGTGTTGACATGTGAAAATTAGCACTCACAGCGCAGTTGATGGTGCACATCGAAGGTGATGACATGAAAAAATTGTGCCATGGTGCAGAGTTGGGCGCACATCAAAAGGTTTCACATGTGAAAATTTGTGCCCGACGCAGCGAGGTTGGGCGCACATGAGAAGGTGTCGACATGCAAAAATTCGTGCCCTGGCACAAGTTGATGGTGCACATCAGAAGGTGTCAACATGTGAAAATTTGTTCCTGGAGCAGGTTGGGGGCACATAAGAAGGTGTTGACATGTGAAAATTTACGCTTACAGCGCGGTTGGAGGTGCACATCGAAGGTGTCAACATGTGAAAATTCGTGCCACTGCGCAGTTGGGGTGCAAAGTACAAAACATCAACACCAAATTTTCAGTGCCTATGGCGCACTTAAGAGTATGTTGACATGAGGATAGTTGCGTCGAGGCACATCTTCAAGAGGCACAATATTTTGAGCGTTGACACCCGAACCCGACAGAAAGAAAACCCTGACGTAGATATTCAAATGGCCATAACTTTTCATAGGGAGCTTGGATTCACACAAGGTTGGACTTTTCAAAAAGCTTACGAGGTCCTCTGTCCAACTACAACTAGATATCTTTAATTGGGTGAGAAAAATTTCTTCAAAAATGTAAAATACAATTTGCCATTTTTGGGTTTGCTAAGGTTCTCACCTACCACCATAATGAGATGAATTAAATGCAACCTAGAGGTGGTTGGGGTAGATTTGGAATTCCTCTCTCTTTTCTCTCTCATTCTTCCTATAAATTGTAAAGAGGGGCTTCTTTCTAAAGGTTGGTCATTCTTGTTTTTCCCTCCCTTATTCTCTTTAGCGGTGAATTTGTGGAGTCCAAACCTCTCATCTAAAACTTTAATGCAAACTTTACCTCTTGGCATTTTGTAGTGTATTGTATCAATATTTGGAGAAAATAATACATGTCTATGATGATTCTCAACCCTCTCTATGTTCATTTGCATCCTCCCGATCTTTCACTACAAATCTGCATTATCTATGCATGATCTTGCATTTCATTTTAATTATTTGTGTTTATTGGCAAGACAGTGTTTCTTCATTCCTCGGTGCATCACCATTTGTTAGTTTAGGTTTTTTTAATGCATCTTCTTACCCTGTCTCCTTGGAAAGTTAGATTAGTTTTTTTAGTAAACCCTCTACATTTCTATGTGTGCATCCGAACGCAGAGAATAGGAACCGGCCTTCATCCGGAGAGCTTTCTCGATTCACAAGGTCCCACACTTGGGAAAAGCTCCATGTTATGTAATCACACTTGAGAGTCTCAACCCATCGAGTTACAAAATTCGGTGGTGTTGTGATTCACCATCAATAATAACTAGAAACACCCTTGCACAAATTTAGTAGAATGAGTATGATCATCACTGATATAAAATTGGTACTCTCTTAAAAATTTCTATTATTCTTTGTACTTGTCGGAGAATGTAGAAATGTTATATGCACAAAAATGACAACTTGTACTGAGTTGTAATATTGCGATTGAACCTTCATTTGTGGTTGCAATGTGTAATTCTCTGCAAAATTGACCACTGAAACAATAATACCAATAGGAAATGTGTCTTTACATATCTTGAATTGTTCATCCAACCATCAAGCTCTATGTGTATGCCTCGCATACTCATAAACAATTTCATCCTTAAATTTTCTCATAAATTAGAAAATGGGCATTTGTTCTGTAACTAGCTCACACCATTTTGACTCTTTTCCATCTTTCAACTAGTATGCAACTAATTTATATTTATCAAACTCAACTAAATTATGTCCTATTGTACCTTCAATTTGCTCATGGATGTAACTTTCCAATTTAGGTAATCCACCGCATGTACTACAACTTCCATCTAAACAATCCTGACTATAAAAAAATTGTCCAACTTCTTTTTCACAAAATATAGTAGGAATGAAATCCTGGAAGATATTGGTGGAACTTGAACACCACATTTAGATAACATAGTTTCAGAATGAAAATTAGAACGAATACGTAAAAATTTAGCATAATGCATCGCAAATTCAACATGTTGCCTACAACAACAAGTGGTGCGAAGCATGGTTGATTTTCACATAGAATGGTTTCAACATTTCAAAAAAACGTTGACTAATTTTAATTTCTAGATTCTCTTATTCAAACTTATGAAAAAATTGAGTTTGAGTCATATCTAATAAATGCTTTGGATGTGGTTCATGATTAGTAGAACCAACTCTCCATTTTATAACATCTCTTGTATTAGGTGAAACTCTAGTGTTATCATGCCAAAATTTAATAACAACTTTTCTTATAGCATTAAAATTATTTTTGTCCTTACGCGTGGTGCTCTAGCGAAAATGCCCAAAAATTGGCATTATTGAGTGATTGAAGGATATTACGTCTTTCAATTGCTTTCATCTAGTTTTTGATTAACTTGCAACATTCGACTTGTTTGCGTAATCAAACATTGTTTTTATTGATTCACTTACAACACTAGTAGCAAATACACGAAACACAATATTACTATCCCTAGTGCGTCTCTTGACACCAACAGTTTGATATGCATCATGAAGGTTTTCAACAATTATAGAGGTTTGACCACGTATATTAGATGTCAATCCTAAGGTGTTTAATGTAGGTCTCATTTTAATCAATTTCATCAAACTAACCAACAACTGACATCTTTGGGAATCATTTAAAATTTCAAAATGATTATCCCAAATTTTAGTGGCTTTTCTTTTAATTTGTCGTTCAGAAAGTTTTTCGATATTGGTTTCAAAATGTTTTCATCAATTTCAATAAAAAAATAGGTTTCTTACGTAAAATCCTAGGAGGTGTTTTTGTCAAATTTTGTTTGTCTACGCTTCAACGTGAATTTCCTTATTCACATTTTCATCGTCTCCTTCAATTTCAACATTTGCTACATCATGAGTATTTAATTCTTCTTCAACATTGACAATAAAAACTTCTTCATCACGAGTATTTAATTCAACTTCAACATTGACAGTAGAAACATTACCTAGTTCTTCATTGCTTACAATAGTTGGGATTGAAGATGAACCTCTTCTAGATTCACGAAGTTTCCGCATTCGCTCAGCATTTTGAATTTTGCTGGCCTCTAATTCGTTTGGTGTTTTTTTACTTAATGACTTCTTTTTTTGACTTCGTTTTTTGTCTCCCATGATGTTTTGCTTCTAGTGATAAGAAAAACATGCAGAAAAAGATAGAATTTCACAATGAATTGCATGTGAAGGTCAAAGAGTAAAAATCACATGGTAATTAAGACATTGGGATGTGTGTAAATATGATTTATGAACGACAAGCATGATTTATAAACTGCGATCGTAGTTTATAAAGCACACTCACGGTTTATGTTAAAAATCATGATCGTGATTTATAAACCGCGATCGCGGATCTATCTGCCGAACCTAAGCCTCGGAAAATCTTTATTTTTCCCCAACCAAAGCTATGGAAGGTCATTATGAAGGGTAAAAGGTCAAAAAATCTCAAATATGCTCTTCCAAAGACTTGAACCATGCTAAAAAACTAAAAACATTTCACAAAAATGGTGCCATCGCATAGGGGAGACTCTTAGCTTCGTAGAAATATTGTTTTTAAAGTGAATAGAATAAGATAAATATAATTTTATAATTTTTTACTAATAATAGGTCTTTAAGATTTTTTCCCATGAATGTTCATGTCTACATTTAAGATCAGAACTTTTGTTTCGCTTATCAAAATATGATAAAACTTATACCATCCCAAGCGTGGAAAAATTCTATACACGTTAAAAAAATATTTGATTTTGATATTTTTTGATATAGTTATGGTGGGAAAATGGAAAGCACTCCATTTTCTAAATATTTTCAGACCACTTTCATGGAAAAATCAATTAAAAAAATATTGCTAAAAAAATACAAAATAAAATCCATCCCAAGATAGACAACTATATCTAATGTTTCACCAAAGGAAAAAAAAAACAAGATTTGGTCATCCAAAATGCGGGCAAATGGACTACAATCTTATAAGTTTTTTCAAAAAAAAAAACTAAGTCATATAATTTTAAGTGTTTAATATAGCTAAACTTGTCCGTTTTTAAAAAAATTAGTATTTTAGAAACTATATTCCGAATGCTACGATTCATATTTATATAAATTTTTCTAATTTAGAGTGCGTGTATAGATAATAATCCCTACAAGTTGAGATTTCACTATTTTTTGCAATATGATGTCCACGGATGACCCTATATTTGTCCATCAACTTCCTACACTTACCCCGATATATAATTAAATGAAGAGTTGAGAAAGATAGAGGATCTTATAAATCCTTTTAAGGGGTTGTATATAAATTCAAATCATACTTGATAAGATCAATTATTAAATTGGGAAAATTTAAATCAAGATCAAACCAGTTTGATCTTGGCATATCTGAGAACAATGATTTGAGAAACAAATGAAGATGAAAGAGAACAATAATTCGACGACACTCAAGGGGATGCATGACCTTAGTTTTTTTCATATAAATTTTACTTTGATGTTTTGAGTGTAGGTATATAAGTTATGAGGATGAATGAACTATATAAATCGATGAGAGAGATCATAAAAAAATTATCATGAAGATATTGAAGATATTAATGCTAGCAAAGCATGGACATGGAATATCTTAGCTGAGAAAGAGATGAGAAGGAATATATACAAGAAGGGAGCGAGAAACAAGAAGATGAAGGACACATATTTTTCCTTCCTATGGATTCTTAGGAAAGAGCATCAAGAGATGATTTAGAATCATGATGTAAATGTTAAATTCTTATCATAATTATGTTCTAGGAGGTTTGTGTGGTCAATAAGAAGCCTTGGAAGCTTCATTTGTATGGACATCAGTTAAACTAGCTTAATTGGCAATTTCCCTCCAAACTAGCTAGATTTGAATATTTTAATGTAGTATGCATACCTATACAAGGTATGAAGGTTTGTACAAATATTTTCCAGCTTTGAAATACTCCAACAACCTCAAAATACATTGGGTGAAGAGATAAGAAAATTTGACAAGGCAAGAGGGAAGTTGAGGATATTTAGGAAGTTGATTTCAAAACAATTTCATGCTTGAAAATTGTTCTACAATGGTGTATTTCAACCATAGGAATAAATATGGTTGATTAAATAAATTATAGGATGAATAATATCATATGTGTAAGCAAGGTTTTTATGTGCATCAAGCCTCTAGTAGGCATTGTTGACAGTAAAAGACTATATTTTTGTATGAAATTTATGTATTGAAAAGTAAATATGAATGGAGTGAGAAATTTATTGTTATATGAACTTGTGTTGATATTATAAGATATTTTTAGTGCTTTTAGATTAATATTTACACAATAGTACTTCATAAATTTCAATTAGGTTGAAAAATAGTCTTGTTCTTAAGAATGGCGGGGTGTTTTCTTTGTATAGCTCATTATAAAACAATAAGAAGCATTTCTATTTTAAAGTATCAAAAGGAAAAAAATTCTGGAAGGTCCTATACAAATTATTTAAGTGTCTAGAGATGTTGGTTAGATTTAAAAATAAAGGTATGTCACTTTGTCTCCTACCAGTTCACAAGAAACCCTCAACTAGGACTTGAAGTAAAATCTTCATAACTTTTGTAAAATTAAAAGTTAGAGTTTGAAATTTGGAAAAAAAGATGATAGGAGAAAATATTTTATGTTTAAATTCTTTTTGGGTAATTTTAATTCCGTGTGGTGATTTATTCATGACATTCTAGGAATGGGTATTGAAAATCCTCAAGAGGCATAATTAAACTAGACAAGAGGGAGATGAAAAAACTTGGTTAAGAGATGAAACTTGGAAATTTGTGAGATTCTAAAACACAATAAAGGGTATATAAAAATGTTCTAATTTTATTGATAAACTTCAAATTTTTCATTTCTTAAGAAAAACTTAGTCTCGAACTATGGAAATTGTGCAAACCTAATTTTGGATAACAAGGATAAATTTTGCACATAGTCTCCTATTAACAAAAATAGTTATTGTAGGTTTACTATTCCATTATTTAGATGGGTTTTTTGCAATTTCTATGTAAGGCCTATGAAAATTAATGAGGAAAAATCAATTCAGTTATGGTTTCGATTCAAGTAAGGAATGTTGTTCTTACGAACAAGTTGGTGATAGAGAGAGCTTGGAAAGGAGTTTGCTCTCAACATTGTCCAAAAATCATAGTGTTAATAAAGGGTTCTTAATAATGTTTTCATATTGTTTTAGAGATTTCTAGATTGTTCTAACCATGAGCTATGCAACTTTCTTGTTTTAGAGAGCACTAAGGAATAATATGCACTAGATGAGTAAAGTTTGAAGAATTAATTCATTTTGAGACAATTTTTTCAGTGATAGATTTTTTTTTGTGAGCATGAAACGAAAAAATCTATTAGAAGAGGTATTTGGATGCTAAGAAGTAAAATTGTGCTTCATTTGGACTAGAACTAGTCAAGAATGATAAAGGAAAATTTTGAGAATATGGGTAAGATGGTTGTTTCTTGGATTATGAATCATTGTGATGATGTAGTGAGTAATGGAATGAGATTTTGAAACAAGATATAAGGTATGCATTCTTAAACCATAGAGAAAGATGATGTCTATGTCGTTCATCATGATGGAGAGGAAAGATATGATTAAGAAAAATTGGTTATGAATGATAGTTTTATGTCTTAAAACATAACTGAATGTATAATTAGATTGGTTGATTATATCTAATAAAGAAAGGGCTTAAAGATAAAGGACTACCATAACAAATGAACATTTCATGTCTAGAGCTTATTGAGCTTAGATAAGATGTTTACACCATGTTTTGTTGTATTTGGATCAAAGGTTAAAAAGTATCATTTGTATGATAAAACATTACATTTCAATAATATATAAACTAAACTATTTAGGGTTTTTAAGTTTAATTTTTTAAAAATAAAAATGATTCATGACACAAAAATCACATCTCTAAAGATGTGTACACTTTATATAACTATGAAATATTCGTTTGATAAGACAACCTACGTTCCATTTGTAATAAAAAAACCATGGTGACCTAATTACATAATTGGTTTTATATGTGTGTGAGATTTTCAAGTGTGAGATCATGAAAGTTAATTTTCTATATAAATAGTAGTACTTGAGATGTTTTTGAGAACATCAAAAATTTAGGAGAAAAATTTAGGAGGATAAGCATATATTTCGGAAAAGGAAGAGGTAGAATTAGAAACACATTTACGTTAAAAAGATAATAATGACTAAGGTTAAATTTTAATTGAAGATTAAAAAGGTATTATCTTAAAAATTTGTATTTACCTTGCCACCCCTTCATGTTAGAAGAAGACACATAAAGAAGGACGGGCTTCAAAATTCCTTAGTTATGTAACGTATGTAGAAGTCGTAGGATATGCCATATGAGAGATAAGTTGAATCTTGTGAGAGTAGACCTACTATGTGTAATAGGATACCTTACAAGAGGCCTCTAAGGGATAGTATATGAGGTAACTATATTACACGATGGAAATCGTCACTTTTTGTTATGGAAGTTTAGGTAATGTCTTCTTAATAGGATATCATTGATCGAAACAACTTGTTGATTATAGATGAACTTGACATCGTGGTACAAGATATATTATATATCTTAAGGGTATGTATCCAAGGATAATATATACCAATATCACATGGGTAATCAAAAGAGATGAAATCAAAGAGAATAGCCATAGTAGTAAAGCCAACGTTATAAGAGGCATACCAACATGCCTAATGAAGGTCTTAGTATTGTATGTCATATTTTTCTTAGTATACCCAAGAGAAGAAGGTAATTTTAATGTGCACATAATGCGTTCGACACATTATCATTCAAAACATTTTGAATAGGGATTTGGGCATTGGAATTTTGTGTCCCATGTTGTTGGATCTATGAGTTTAATATGATCCTTTATATATATATATATATATATTTATATATATATATATATATATATATATATATATATATATATATATATATATATATATATATATATATTTATGAACTTATATATTACATTATTTCTATGCTTATTTTCCAATGTCCATGTTTTTATGCACTTGTCTATTAGATTGTGTGTATGTTTATTTTCTAATGTACATGTTTACTACTATACATGATTATTTTCATGATTTTTCTTTATCTTTTTTTTTTTTCTAGATATTTTTTTGTGTCACGGTCTCTACCATGAAAACACTTTGTAGGATCAAGGTACCAATTTGTCCATCTAAGAGAGAATTTTTTTCCAATGTGGAATATTAAATATACCTAACATGGTTACACACACTAATACCTATAGTTCAAATAATGTCATGTATTGTGTAAATTTTGTGTTCTTTTTTATTATTGATCCTCAATTTACAAAAAAAAAAATAGAAATATGTGAGACAAATGTGCCACAATTTTTGCACCATTTACACAACACAAAGGTACATCACACTTCATATTTCCATTTAATAATATATTATGTCATATTTATTTCCCTTTATTGTAAACTTCCATCACCACAAAATTAAAGCATCTTTAAGCACATAGGAAAAATTAGATCTTATGGTAATCAATTTTTCTCTTGTATTTTACTTTCCTAATAAATGGAGATGATATATTGCTTAATTTTAGATTGGAATGTAGAGGTCCAATTTTTAATAAAAATGTGAGTAATTGGTTGTTTTGACATGATATATTAAACAAGATTTTCCATTATTATAAATTTGTTCTTCCAAACTCTTTACTAGATTGTTCTTTTTATTTTATGGTTATTAGAATTTTTATACAAAATGAGTTATTTGGGTTCATGATGTATGAAATTGGTGGCTTTTTGGAAAAGAATGATAACTATAAAAAACATTAGGCACTTAGAATTATATGCATATCCCATTCTAACCAAGCTATTTTTGCAAATTATAAAGATAGGGTTTGATGTTCTCCCTTGTCAACTATCTTTACTATTGTCTCTTTTATCATTATTGCATTGAATATTAAATTATGGTGCATATAATTTTTTTATAATAAAATAAAACAATACAAAATTAATTAATCTTCAACAATTTAACTCCACATAGGGGTTTTTCAGATTTTTTTCTCTAGTTGTCACGCTTTGAATTTTCTCCTAAACAAATAATTTTTTAAACAAGTTAATTTTTATTTTTCAAATACTATGTTTTCATCTAGTAGATATACATCATTCTTGATATAAATTTCTACTTTAGTAGATCCATGTTCTTTATATATATTTAAATTTACTTCCATAAAACGTAGCACTTAGTCAACGACTAAATATGTTACCCTTAAGTTAGTAATTAATTTTATTTAAAAAATAAAATAAAATTTGTTAATATAACGTATTTTCATTTCTACTTATTTTAATTTTATGTTAATTTATGTTTTATTTTGATTTTATGTATAGGGATATCATCACAATCTCATGGTTAAAGTAGTATAGAAATAGAGGAAAGAAAGGAGTGGGGCATATTGGTTGATTGATTATCTAGCAAACATGGTTTGTTATTTAAGATAAATTGCATATTGTATATGTTGATTTGAAATGAAACCATTGTAATATTAATGTATTCTATATGGATATTTCACTTTAATAATAATTTAATAGGAAGACATAATAAATGGAAAATTCAAATAGCAAATCTGATGTTGAATGATTTTGACCATAGAAAAATACAACATACATTTTGAATTTGTGTCATCCCAATGATTAAATACATCATAAAAATCTCACAACGGCTCATAAATATCATCGTAAATAACTTACTCAAAGTGAATGATGGAATATTAGGCAAAAGAAACATCTTTTCCTAAGACTTCAAATGAAGATGTTCTAATGAAAGATGAAATCGAGATTAAAAACATGTTTCATGATTTCTTTGATCATGATAACAATCATTCATATCATGATCCTAAGGATGATTAAAAACATCTCGATGATGATGAAGATGAGAAATATTAGGAAAAAGAGCTCGGATGATTTTCAATTTATCAAAAATACCTTTTACGGAGGCAGGGACTAGAAAATCATTGTTATGCGCTATATTTGCATTGATGAACTTGGAAGATAGGATTGGTTTTTCAGAATTGGTGTTATTTCTTTACTTACATTAGATAAAAAATTAATGTTCTATATTTTACATTTGATATGTATTTCACATGTTTTACATTATTTTTATTTTCATCTTTAAAAATAAATTCCTTCTACAAATTAGTTTATTGTCTTAAAGGAAAACACTTCCCTCCACATACAGGAGCTACAAAAGTTGTCATCAAATGTAAGGATTGTTTATGTGAACTATGGAGTACGCAAAAATGATTGCATGTTGTTTGGGAAATAATATGAGAATGGTGTCAATTGTCCCAATTTTGGGGCACCATGATTTCAACAAGAAATGTGAGGGGTCACCATTCAAAATAAGTTCTACAAACATTTTCAAGTAATTGTTAGGCTTAGGAAACTTTTTCATCCCAAGTCACATACAAATTTAATGTCATGGTATTATAATTTCATAGATTTAGTGATGGATATTAGCATGATCCATTTGATTCAAATGCAATGAAGCACATTGAGTGGTTATTTCCTATAAATTTTAGAGAGAGGTCATGTAGTGTATGGTTTAATTTGGGAATAGATACGGTGTTAAAAGTTTTTCCAATATTTCAAGTAGCTATTCTATGTGGCATGTCTTATTGACAAATTATAATGTCCATCCAAGGTTGATTATTCACATGGATCATTTAATGTTTTCATTATTAATTAATAAAATTGGATTGCTACCTTGAATAATTAATTTATGAGTTAAAAATGTTATGGTATATAATTCAAATGTATGTTATGTTATCTCTCGAAAATGCACCTTGTAGAGAGATGATTGCAGGTGTTCTAAGCTTGATCTCAATCTCTCTCTTTCGTAGATACAATGGAACCTTCACAGTTTTGTGGGTATACCTATTGTTGAGGTGAGTCTCCAGTATCAAGGCTGATTCCTTTTTGATGCATCCTAAACTAATATTTAGGGGTTTTTAGGGTAAAAATATGGGTATAATTATATTGGAAATTGAAGGTGATACACCAAAATTATTGAGGGCTTTGACTAAGTATATGCATAATTTATTTCAGAATGGATTTTGAATGGACAAACCAATATTTTTCAGTAGAATATCAAGGAAAACATTTGGTGTATTGAGGGAATGAGTCACAACAATATAGTAAGATAACATGCACACTAATATTATGTAGAAATTACTAAATTTGCAGCAAGGTAAGATGATTAATCAGGGAATTTGACATTCACAAGAATTAATGAGATATACACACCACTGTACAAATAATTGGAAAGGAAGAAATAAATTCTCATTCAAGTGGCTAAACTGGAAAAATCTACTTCAGCACTCCTATGTCCAAAAATTCCTCCATGCGTTTCACAATTGCACACAATATATATCCAAAATTATTCACCCATCCCATCCTAAAAATAGGCTAAAATTTTTACTCGCCCATGCATGTTAATTTTACCCCTTTATCATGAATAAATAAAGGAATAAAAATAGACATGCTAATATAATGAGGCATTAATAGCCTTGGTTACAAAAATACATCCTATTCAAGTTGCGGTTTACTGATATATTGTTAATAAAGTAAGATGAATAACTTGGCTAATAATATCCCTTGCTTGTTTTGTAAGTATCCTCTAATGTGCATGCAATCTCTGTCTTCTAGTGATTGATGTGAAACTTACAATTTAATCCACTTGCAATGCTAAAGTTAGCACTTTAATTTTTCCCTTGAGGTTCATGGAAAAATAAATCTCTTTGTGTGAGCCAAAATAATTATTTATTTACAATAATTTGTAAAATAATTCACCCATAATGTGTGGGGACCACCTTTGATGTGCACATGTCCTAATTTATCTTCTTGTGGGGCCACTTGTGGGCATGTGTATACTTTTCTTACTTATCATTGCAACCTTAGTCTAAGGTAATGATAACGCCTCCTTTGAGTAAATGATGGCAAATAATAGGTCAATGGCATATAATGTATGACATGTATTTATCCTTTTGATTAATTATGATGTATATTCAATGTTTTCTCCTTTGAAAAGGTTGACCTCATATTCTTTTGGACCCTTTTGGTTAATCATTGCTAGAATTTGAATATACTATAGTTTAGTCCTTTTGAATAATCATTCATAAGGTAAATAGCTTACCTTTTGATAATTACTTTGTCGAATTTGAACTATAGTTCAAACCTTAAATAGGTAAATGTGAATGATTAATGTTTAATTGGGGAATTTTCCCCTCCACACGATGCCTTGACCCTTTTTGATATTGGTGAATATTTGAATTTAACCTAACATTAGGATTTATTGTAACCATGAGTTTGTATTGATAAAAAAAACTAGTTTTTGGTCATCGATCTATACACTATTTTGATCTGGACCATTAGCAATTGCTTGGTAGTTGATTTGGTTCATCATTATGCATCATTGGATCTTACATTGTGATCATCTGAGTCATTGATTTCTTTGAGTACAAAGGTTGCATTGATTGTGGATTTATTGGTCATGTGACTGATTCTTGGTTACTTGATCTTTGTACTTGATGGTCTCAAAACATTGATTTGCTAACTCCATCGACAAGGTAGTTATCTTGGGTTAGCATCTAACATTTTCAATTTTAGTACTTCGATGTTCGAGTAGTTGAAATTAACTTTAATTAAGTTTTGTTAACCATGGGTTGGTTGAGTGAGTTTATTTGTGATCTGATTTTTGACCATTTTGCATAAATATCCTTTTTGGAGGTGAAGCCCTAGTTATTTTTCTCAAGATCACCATTTTTGTGTGCTCCCGAGATCATTTCTTCTAAAATCCATCATATTATGAAGCTTTGAATGTGAAACTTTATTCCATTTTTTTGTTTGAGATATGTGCATGATTTGTTGGCTCGGTGGTTGTGTTTTATTGTTTCGGGCTATCTACATTTACTTGTAAGCTTGAATATTGTTTATTTGAATCCTTTGTGAAAGTAATATTCATGGCATCACAAGCTTTGTAAGCTTGTATAATTTTTCCTTGAAATATCGTTAGCTCGTACCGCATATTTATCATCTCGAGCTATTCTTAGATTTGTGTTCATCTATGTTCCGATGCTTCCCTTTGAAGTCTTATTGGCTCGAGGGTCTTAGTGGTTGAATTATGGTATATTACTTGTATGCTTCAAATCTTCAAGGGTTTTAAATTTTGCATTGTTTATTTTCGGTGAGTTTCTTCTTGGTTTCTTAAATCTTTGCAAGTACTCGATCTCTTAAATTTATTTCTCTCAAGCTTGAATTATATTCTTGGTGAACTTTATTGAAATCCATACGTATCTACTTCTTTCCTTTTTGAAACTCTATGAACCCATCTTCATGGTATACGTATAGACTTGGTTCTTTGTTATTTTGATGGCTCTAAGGAAATCTTGAGCTTGAACTCAATTTGGGTATTTGTTTTTCCCATTTACATGCATCGTATATTGAAATGAAAAGTAGATACTCTAACATTTTTACCCATTATGAGTTCTTTTTTAAATTTTTCCTATAATGAGCTATGTGTGTGGCTTTAATGCTTTCTTTTGTTCAAGTTCTTATCTGTTAGAATGTCTTGGTAGATGGTCGGTATCTCCATGTATGCTTATTATGTCATATCACTTAACTCTGGTTATGATATAAATGACATTGCATTTATTTTTGTATAGTTGTATATGATTGAGTTTGTAAGCTCCTTGTATACTTCACAATAATCAGTGTAACCTTTCCTTTCCTGAAAATCTACACTTATGACAAGTTTTGGAGTACTGAAATTATTTTTCGAATACACCTTTACAACTTAAACGTTATATAATATGAGCTACAGAATATCAATTCTTCATTTTGCATTTCGTATTCAAATTCTCAAGCTCCTAAATGTTGAGAGATTTTGTTCATCAGTTGTTTGAAACCCGACTAGTTGTGTGGAATGGCCTTCCAAGCTTAATTTCCATAATTTTTCATAAACTCATTTTTGTTTTTATTTTTACATTGGTTCAATTACACTCGAGTTGAATTTCCTTCAGTATAGAGTTTGATTGTTGTATAGAACTCATATATTTGTTTTTGTTCATACAATTTCCCCAATCTTATAAAATTTATGTTTCTTTCTTCATACCTTGATCTTCTTTACTCATACAACCTGTCCTTGTATGTCTGTAGCTCAATATTGTGTGGTGTGAATTTGAAGATAAGTTTCAATTCATTACTCTTAATTTTGTTCAATTTTAGGGCATGGCTGCCTTCTTAGCTATGTGGTGATGGATTTGCATTGATCTAAGAATATCACTTTATTTCATTTTTAAATTAAGTAGCTTAAATTATCTACATCTTTTCTCGATATGTGACAAAGTGTAATTGACTTTGCATTCCTCCGATAACAATAATTTTTCCAAACCTACAAATACATAACCATACTTGTTCATTTCTATTTCTACCTATGTTCTTTGAAAGCATAATGGCCATTCTGAGCCTATACACATGAATGCATTCCCTTTTCTTAATCATGGAGAATATAAACATTTTTTGATTTTTGTCACTACAAAACTAAAATTTTGTTTCCTCAAATTTCTATTTTACTTGTTATGTGACTTTGAAAACTTAAACTTGTATTTTGTTGCAAATGTATGTATATCTATTTCTACCTTAATAACTGGCTATATCTTTATTTGATAATGGAGATTGACATACCATTGATAGATTTTCTAGTACCTTGCACTCATTGCTGGTGAATCTTGATATTATATTTGATTTTTGCAACTGTTGTAATCGATTGTAAAGTCTAATTTTCTTTACTACGTCTGGAAGTAATTGTTTTACAAGATTTTCTATTCTGCTCAAGATAATGCTAAGGAAAATTGATTCTTATTTGATTGATCCATATTTTTACGATTGCTAATAAGCCTTGATTTTTTAATGTATCATGTTATTCAAATAAATATTCCTCGAAAATAAAACTTACAACCTTAAAGTTTTCTCATTGTGGTATCTCCTATAACTATCCTCTTCATGGGTTATGGTAGAGGTTTGTTAATGAAAACTAGAAGATACCTTTTCTCATTTCTTATTCTTGTGATGAAACCTTGTTCTAAAATAAGTGTTAATTACATATGTTTTCCTCACTTTAGATTTAATTGTCTTAATGCCTCTCTTTTATAATCTTCCTTCCGCACTATTCCTTTTTTTGGAATAGCTGTTAAATATTCTAATACTCATTATGTACTTTACACTTGGGTGTAATATAATGAAAGGATTTGTTTTCCATAAGTATTTTACTTTTAACATAGTAATCATTTTGCATAAGATTTCTTCTCTCTAGTCTACTACTTGTACCTACACACTTAAAGAAAAATTTAGAAAATATTTATGCTTTCTGGCATCTCTTATTTTCCATATTTTTATTTTCTCTTTCTTTCTTTTACGCAATGACTCTGGGAATCACATGTGATGATGTGAATACTAATCCTATCAATTTTGTATCTCTTATGATGAAACATATGCCTCTTGATGTTAATCGATTCATTTGCATGAAACTATTAGCATAGGTATAAAGATTAAACCATGAGCTCAATGTCTAATGACAATTTCTTCCTTTTCTCAAGGATGATGATGGAACTAGGTGATGCGTAAGAAGAGGAAGAAGAAGCCACAAATGGAATAAAGACCAACAGAAGACCCAAAGGAAAGGATGGTTTTTCTCTATAATATTTTACGTTTAACTTTATGTCATACATATTTTACTTCAGTAGTTATGAGTTACATCCCACGGATTGTGTGGGAAATATTGTACTTCTTCATGAATAAATAACATTTAATTCTTGTACTTTAGTTGTACATTTCGTTCTGCTTTCATCTTTATGACATGTATATTGATAGTATAATAGAATAAATAACTAAAACACATAATTAAATGTATTTACATGAAAAAATAATGAGTTTTTTTAAAGTACCTGTGACTTAACAATGAACTGTTTTTCTTGTAAAATGCAACTCTGTTTGTTGTTCCCAAATTTAGAATTTCACCTAAAATATGATTATGGCCTTCACCATGGAAATGCATTAGTCCTTCGGGGATTTTGTGTTTCCTTATTGAAGACGAACATGGAATGGAAAGTTATGTGAGGTGTCACATTTTGTAACAACACACATAACTACAAATTACATGTAGTTAATCAATCACTGCAACTAAAAACATAATAAAGATGTAATGCATTCCCCTAGTTATGTCAACTTCATCAATACCATCCATTGTAATGAAGTTTCAAGTTGCCCATTTTTGCACAAGTGCAAAAATTGTCAAAATTTTAGTGATCTTGTGGGGAAAGCTACCTACTAGCTTGTAGACCAATGCCTTGCTCTTGTCCATTGGGCATGGAGTTAAAACATATAACCAAAACGATCTTTCCAAAAAAATACGAAAGTTGGGAAAGGATATGGAAACCAGATCATGTGTATGAATTCACTTATTGAATTGAAAAACATTGTAATGTGCATGAAGCACTTATTTGGAAGGGAAATCCTACTCTAAATAGACACTTTGCATAATTTTGAATAACAATGTTTAAGAAACATGCCATTCATAGGAATGGGAAGTTCCTCTCCATTCAACCTTGAAATTTTAAATGCATTATGTTCTTTGTAATCTAAAATCATGTAAGGACCACTTTAGATTCTATCTAACTTTGTGTGGTTTCTTGGCATTTCATGATCAACATCCCATTTTAACACAATATCTCCTTCATTGAATATTTCAAACTTAGCCTTCTTATCAAAAGTTTTCTTTATCTATTTTTTATTCTTTTCCATGTTCAGATGAGCTTGATATCTTAGGTCTTGCAACTCCATTAACTCTACATACCGAACCTGTAATGGTTCATTCTCAAGTAATTTCATCTGATGCAGTACATTCAATGCAGGTAACTCAACTAAGATGGGAATTCTTTCCTTTCTTCCATAAACAAGATTATACGGTGAATTGTCAACTGATCTTTTAGGAGTCACTCTATCAACCCAAAGTGTTGAATTCAACATTAGATGGCAAGCTCTTTGGTTGTCTTTAAGTTTTCTTCTGATGATCCTCAAAATATTTTTATTAGTACTTTTATCTAACCCATTACCTTATGGGTAATAATTAGATGATGTACTTAAATAAATTTTGTGCTTGATAGCCTAATCTAATACCTTTTCATCAAGAAACGCTAAGAAATTATCTGAAATGATAGTTGTTGGAACACAAAATCTTCAAACTATGCCTTCAGAAAAGGATGGTACCAAAGTTTTGTTAGCTTTTTTTACGGCTATTTATTTAGTACAATGTGTAAAGTAATCTGTAGCAATCAAGATCCACTTGTGTCCTTGTGACGAAGGTAGATTTATCATGCCAATAAAGTCAAGACCCCACTGCATGAATGGTTGATCCATTGAAATAGGCTACATGGGCAACGAAGCTAAACATTCTTTTCTAACAAAGAAAGAAACTTTCTTACACTTTATGATCCATTTGAAGCAATCCTTGAATATGTTGGGCTAATAGTAACCAAATTTCATAATTTTTAAAGTTGTAGTACATGCTGAAAAATGACCTCCTACAGGTCCTTCATTGAAATCAGATAATAATTTTTGAATTATATCATAATCAATACATCGCAACGAAATTCCATTTATATCTCTTTTAAATAAAACTCCATCAATGAAAACATAAGGTATAACTTGTAACCTGAAATACCTTCATTTATTCTTGTCCATACCTTCCAGATAAGTACCATGTTATAGGTAGTTAACTAAATCAGTCATCCATCTTGATTCCTGAACTTCTTGACTAAGTTCAAGTTGCTAATTTTCTGGTTGTACCATGGTATCTGATTGTTGATATGTAACTTCAACATGTTGTTTTGAATCTTCTGATTCTACAGCCTATTGTTTTTCCATATCAGCAATTAGATGCTCACACAAAACTTTTCCTCAATTTTTTTCACAACATAGATCTCAACATTGTATTCCATAACTTTTTGAAATCCAACCTACTCTCTTCTCATTCAAATCTTTGTTCAACAAGAATGCTTTAACACTTAGATGAGAGACTAAAACATGTATTTTATTATTAGAAAACATGAACTTGAATATTTTAAAACCTCTAACTACCGAGAGTACTTGCTTTTCAAGAAAGGTGTACCTTATCTCGTAGTCATGCAAAATTTTCCAAAGAAAGAAATTGGTTGCTTAGTGATTTCATCATTGACCCAGTTCAAATAGCTAAAATAGTATTAGCTTCACAAGTGCATCCATTGTAAAATATTTATAAAAATTTGATTTGTAAGAGTAGGAGCTTGTGAAATGGCTGATTTAATGGCTTCAAATCCTTTTCTCCCTTCATTGGTCCAAGAGAAAGTCTTATATTTTTTTAACATAGTTGTTAATGGCTTGACTAATGCTGCAAAATATGGAACAAATCTTCTAACAAAGTTGATTTTTAGAAAACTTTGTAATTATTTCTTATGATGAGGAAAGGACAACTGTGAAATAGCTTTGATTATAAAAGGATCAATAGCTAAACCTTGTTTAGAGACAATATGACCAAGTAATTTACCTTGATGTACTAAAAATGGACTTTTGGGATTTAAAGATATTCCAAACTATCTGCAAAGCTGAAAATTCTACCTTAAATGCATTAGATGTTCATCATAATTTTTTGAAAATATGGTGACATCATCTAAATAAACCAATATGCATTTATTTAATAAGCTATGAAAATCCATGTCCATTGCATATTGAAATGTTACATCGGCATTTGAGAGGCCAAAAGGCATTCTTTTATAAGCGTAAGTACCCCACTTTGTTGTGAAGGTTGTCTTGTATCTGTCTTCTTCACACATAAGGATCTGATTGTATCCACTGTAACCATCTAAAAGAGACAATATGTCTAAACCAAAAACTATTCTCAAAATATGATCCATATTTGGTAATGGATAATGATCTTTTAATGAAGCTTTATTAAGGTCTCTAAAATCCACACATAGCCTAATTTATCCATTCTTTTTGAATAGGAACAAGATTAGCTACCCAACTTGAATGCTTAACTGGAAAAATAATACCTGATTTGATCAACTTAGATAACTCTTTTCTCATCAATGGCTCAATTTTTGGATTTACGGGCCTTTTTTT
Source organism: Taxus wallichiana var. yunnanensis (assembly GCA_018340775.1). Taxonomy (NCBI): domain Eukaryota; kingdom Viridiplantae; phylum Streptophyta; class Pinopsida; order Cupressales; family Taxaceae; genus Taxus; species Taxus wallichiana. Next base: position 739,517,286 of record CM031244.1, read on the forward strand.
GCCTAATTGGCTTGGAATTTGGTGTAACTCTATTGTATGCTGAGTTAAAATTGGATCAAATCCTCTTAGATCTTGGTACTTCCAAGCAAAAACATCTCTGAATTTTTTACATAATTTGATAAATGACTATTTTTCAGCTCAAGAACATACATTTCAAGTAAATAGTTTTTTTCAATCATCCACCAAGATTTCTTCGTAGTTATCTACATGAGTTGAAATATTTCCTTTGGCCTTTCTTAACTATTCATCAGAACTGAAAATGTCTTCTAGCATAACCAATCCTTGAGGTAACTTGTTTTTTATTTAATTGAAATTTTGATTACCATAGAAGTGCTACAATTTTTTCTGATTTGGTGTAGAAAATTCAACGAAAACTTGCAAATTTTCTTCATTGTCACGCACTAAAGGTTTGATAATTAACTTTACATGTGGCTGTAATTTGTTGTTTTCAATCTATTCTAGTACATAAAAGCTAGCACCAACTTCTACAAGTCTCATTTTGCATGCTTATTTTCAACTCTTAAGACATATTGAATGTTAATAGAATTAAAATCATCTATTAATTCTGAAACTCTATGTTTGTAATATTTCAACAATGAATTCTTACACACATTATTATTTTTCACTCCATTAATAACAAACTCGGAATCACCAAAAAATTGTAAAGTACTAATACATCTCATTCTCAGTCCATTGCAAGCCATGAATTAACGCTTCGTATTTAGCTACATTACAAGTACAAAAAACTATAAACCTAAAGTTGAAAAGTACCTTTTGTTTAAAGGGGAAGTAAGCAATAAAATGCACCTTGTCCTTTCCTATTTTTACTTCCATTGAAGTGAAGCCTCCATACTCCTATTGTTTTTTCTATTTTGGACAGCAAGAGGATTGGTGCATTTTCGTCATGCAAACAATAAATAGAAAATAAATCCTCTTCTGCTTCTTTGAAAGGGTCATAAGCATGTTCCTCTTGAGTCTTTTCATCCATAAATAGATTAGAAACACCATCTAGTGTAGAAACATGTGATGTAACATCAAAATTAGATTGATCTAAAGTTGCATAATTTTTTGCGCTTTTGAAGCATGAGGCTCAATATGAAATCTAGCCAGAGGATCTAAATTTATGGTAACTTTGGTTCCATACCTTGTAGTAAAGAACAAAAATGACCAATCTGAAGAGAGATAACCTCCTATCTTTTCTGTAAAATCTTCGATAAACATAAAGAAAAATAGGGAGGTAAATATACAACAGTTACATCTTGTAAAATAGTGACATTGGGACAAGCATGTAAGGTTACCTCCAAATTTCTGATAATACCAACTATGTTGGTTATTGTTTTGTCTTATTGTAAAACACTTCTTTCTGTAGGTTCATACTATAGGCCCAATTTTTCTGTAATTTCTTTTGGCATAACTGTGCTACTTGCACCATTTTCAACCATGTAGTTATGAACTAAATGGTCTCCAATAATTAGAGATAGATAAAATGGTAGTGACTTCTTAATATCATCATCATTTAATACCTTTTGAACCATCCATTTAACTTATTTAATGTGGTCTTGCTCCATTGTTCCAAGGACCATGTCTACTTTCTGGGCTTCCTTTTCTGTTGGTTTTAATGAAATTTATAGCTTAGCAAGCTCGTGAGAAAGTAACTCTTGCTTTCTGGATTACTTATAAAATCCCAAAGTAAAATATTAATATTATGCTTCTTCATTACATCGACAATGTTAAAAGAAACAATTTTTGAAACAACTTCTACTATTTTAGCATAGGCTTTAGTAAAAATTAACTCTTCTTCAACAGATTTTGAAATATGACGTATGAAGAGTCTTTTGGGATCAAACTGTAATTATTTTTTAGATCCTTTTGAGCTAAACTACTAGATAGTTTTTTAGGAACAATAGGATCTGTAATTTGTTGACGTGTAGTTGTTTTTTATCGTGACTATGGACAAAACATATGTTTGTTTTGATTTTTTTCTCTCTTGAGCCTTATCTTTAGATCTAGTTGTGACTACTATAAAATCTTCCTCCCAAAAATTAAAAAAACATTTATGGTGGTTTCGACTATAAGATTCTTACTACCACTCTCCATTTGAGGCATGAATAATGGTTCGTGTGGAGATTGTGCAAGAAGGCTTATATAAATGAATGCATTTGGACAATTGGCAGTTGAATAAGGCTGATTACAAGGTTGACACCATTCTTATGAGACCATATTAATCTGGACTAAAGCGATAGATGAACTAGGGGATTTTGGATCAAATTTTCTTGGCTGATATGGCTATCTATAATTCTGATTTTGTTGATAACATTTCCTATTTCATTGACTTTGTTGATTTTGCTTTGATAAGGAGATTGATAAGGTCTACTAAGCTGAGCTATTTTTTTCAATTGATGTCAATTTATTACCCATAGTCTAAAGATCCTTGAATACATCATCTGATGGAGCTAAAACAATAGGCTCTATAATGGTAATAGGTTGTGGAATAGGTGATAAATCTACTATAAGAGGAATTGAAGGCCTTGGTGATAATTTACCAGCTTGAATAAGGTTGTTTTCATCCCTAATGGCAATATCATAAGTGGTCAGGGAGAGTGTCTCATCCTAGATGTTGAATCACAATGAGATATCACTATTTAAGGCTCTAAGATAATAAAGAAAAGCATGATCAACTTGAGGCTTGACACTTGTTGTAATTCTTTCCCAAGTTCTAGAAAAATAGATAGTGAAACTAGTTATAAATTCATGAGGGGCTCTTTTAATTGTAGACATTTTCTCTATGAGGGATAAATTATCAGAATGATCTTGAAATTACTTCACCAATTTCTCGCCTAACTCATCCCAAGTTCTTATGCTCCCAATTTCTAAGGATATACACCATTGCAAGGCTTTACTTTTAAAGGATGCAACTAAAGGTCTTAAGTATACATCTTCAAGGGTTATATTATGGAATGCATAAGGGTTACAACATCTTTGATGTGCTATGTAGGAGTAATTGCATTTTCACCAGTGAATGAAGGTAAACTTTCCGTGGCAGCATTGGGAATATCATGATAAACTGGTATTACTAAAGGAATACCATAAGTAAAGGTTACAAAATTCCTTGGTGGTTGAAGAGCCATTGGAATAACTATAATTTAAATAAAAAATTAACACATGGTGAAGGAAGATTAGGAGGAGGGTTATCAAAACCATGCTTATTATAAGGTAAGGTATTGCCAACTCTTCTTTTTCTTGCATAATTCAAAGGTAAAGAAATAAAATCAAAAGGAATTCCTCTTACCTATGATCTTGTAGTCACTTTAGGCATGGATCATAATGTGAAAATGGTCTGAAATCAGCCTTACAAAGTCACCAAATAAATATTTTGATCTTTCGAATAAATTTATGTAGCTTGTTAATCCAAAAGTGACTTTTCTGTTTTTGTAAATATGATATAAATTACTTTAATTTTCGTATAGATCTAATTCTTGGTCCCACTGGGTGTGCAAAAAAATTTATCTCTCGAAATTGTACCTGTAGAGAGATGATTACAGCTTGTTCTAAGCTTGCTCCGGATCTCTCTGTTTCATCATACATACAAAGGAAACACCTTAGGTCTATGGGTATACCTATTGTTGAGGTGAGTCTCTGGTATCAACACCGGTTCCTTTTTAATGTATCCTAAGATAAGTTTTAGGGGTTTTGAGGGTAAAAATATGATTGTAACTATATTGAAAACTTAAGGTGATACACAAAAATTATTGAAGGAAACTCAAAACTTAGTTACGATGGATGGTATTGATGAAGTGGACCTAAGTAGGGGAATGCATTACATCTTTATTATGTTTTTAGTTGCATTGATTGATTAACTACATGTAATTTGCAACTATGTGTGTTATAAAAAAAAGTAACACTTCACATAACCTGCCATTCCATGTTTGTCTTCAGCAAGGAAACAAAAAATTGCTAAAGGACTAATGTATTGCATTGGTGAAGGCAGAATCACGATTTAGGTGAAACGGTAAATTTTGTAACAGAAAATAGAGTTGCATTTTGGAACAAAGAGAGTTCATTACTAAGCTATAGGTATTTTCAAAAAATCATTATTTTTGTATGTAAATAGAATTTAATTATGTGTTTGAGTTGTTTATTCTGTTATTCTATCAATATGTATGTCATAAAGTTGAAAGCAAAAATAAATATACAACTCAAGTACAAAAATTAAATGTTATTTATTCATGAAGAAGTACAATATTTCCCACACAATTTGTGGGATGTAACTCATAACTACTAAAGTAAATGATGCATGTACAAAAAGCTAAAATAAGAAGAATAAATAGAAAACACATCATTTCCTTCAGGTCTTATATTGGTGTGTATCTAGTTGTAGCTTCTTCATCCTCTTCCTCTGTATCACCCGGTTCTATATTCATCTACTTGGACACGCAAAAACTCAAGCCTTAAAAGTTTGAAGTCAAAAATTTTGGACATTATGACTTGAACTTCATACTTTTATATGTGATTTTTGTGTTTTGGGGATCCAAACTTCTGAAATTCCAAACCCCGACCTCTAAAACACAAAGTCTGAAATTTAGACTTTAGGTTTCAAACATTGTCCCTTTCGGACTTGTTGACACTATTCATCCACTTGATCCCATCAAGACCTCCCAAACTCCGAACCCTAAACCTTCAAAATTCCAAAATCGGGACCTCAAAAGTCTAAAAATATGCACAATGTTGACCTCTAAATCAATGCTTTTAGAATTTGGAATTTCATGATTTTGGAAATTTTGTTTGCTTTTTTCATTTTGCTCTGTGAAGACTCAATCTCTAAGTTTGAAATCCTGAACCTCCTAACCTCCAAGGTCCAAAATTTGAACTTCATTGTTCGGACTCGATCCATAGTGTTGCTTACCCCAAAAGGGAAGTTGACCCCAAAACCCCAAGCCTTTTCGAACTTCGGATTTCGAGCTTTCAAGCCTTTTTCTTGAATTTTTACCTTTGCCTACGTCCAAAAGGCACCACCTCTGAAGTTTGAAATTTGGACTTCGGATATTTTTTTTTCCCAAAAATCTCCACAATTATTGACCTTCTTCAACATATTTTACCAAACTCGAAATGAAAGATCCCATTACTTGAATCAACCCCTTTTCTAAGTGCATAATTTCATGATTTTTCAATTTTTCCTGAGGGAAAAAAATTGATAACAGTAATTATTCTTGATTTTTCCTTTGTCCCCACATTTTTGTGCACCATACATTAAGCCTTTTTTTTCTTTCGCTCTTATAGTTCCTCTAGTCTATATGCATTATTGAATCTAATTTTCCTTCATTTTTCTTTTTGATCTTAGTGCTTTCTCCATAGTCCTTAATTCTTCCAACCTTGATTAATAATTCAATATCCTCTTATTTTATTTGTATTTTGTGTGCAATTGGAAACATGATCTTTCCACATAATCCTTTCATAAATAAAGAATATTTACATGATTTATAAAAATTAGAATTGGCTTTTTTTTTGTCACATCGATAACCTTTTATTATACTCCAATAAATATTCCCATAGTCTCCCCACACAATCATTTCTTTTGAATTCTTTTGTTAGTGCATTCTCGCATGTCATAAAATGTCTCGTGTACTAATATTTATAGAGTATAAAATCTCTAAGGATATTACAGGTAGTGTCCTTATGAGTTAAAACTTATTTATGGTGTCATTTATAAACCCTTTTTCTCCTTAAGATATCAAAATTTGGCATATTATTATCTAGATCGACACACCTATCGTAATGTTACAAACATGTATAGAGATTAGGATAATGAGCCATCCTTCCTCTCATTCCAAACTAACTTTTTGGTTGAATTTTAAGAGTAGTATAAATTGGTGTTTTAATTGGATTCACTTACACACTTAGCTTCTTAATACTCATAATGAATCTTAAACTATATTTATTATACATTAACTTTCTATTTACTTCAGATTTTGGGAAACTAAATCTATATATTTTTATTACAAAACTATTATTTCTACACTCCTCACTCCTATAATAGTTCCACCTTAATGCATTCCTTCCCAACAAATGTTTATTCAATGATAACTATATCTCCCTTGTATATTCTTCCAAACGTATCTCTTATTCTCTTGAATGTAGAAATGTATGGACTGTGAGGTTGTCTTAATCTTATCCACATTTATTTTACTATTTAAAAATTATCTAATAAGTTTTGATAATCGAGAAGTTAAATAATTATCTATCTAGATATCGGGACATATACCCTAGAAGAGTGTTGCTACCTTTCTTTGCTAATCTAGTATGATTTATTTAGCGTAGACTACAATTTATTTCACATTGTAATATTGTGCTCTCCATGATGGTTTCTTTGGATTTTAAGATGGATTTCTAATTTTCTTCAAGACTTTCCTCCTTGGCTACATATTAAAGGTCCACACCTCATTTGCACTCTCTCGGTCAATTTAACATTCTTTAGCTTCTCTAGGAGGATTCATTCCTCATTCTTTCTTTTCCTTCACTACTTTACTACTACCCACATTTGAATTCTTCCTCCCTCGAAAGTAAACAAAATTCCCCATATATTGTATTATCTAGCCCGTCTCTTTAGTTTTTCAATTCGTATCTTTTATTCTCAAGGATTATTCTTTCACCCTCAAGAATCCTCTTTAAATATGGGCACGTCCCCTTCATATTTACACTTATAGGATTACATAGATCTGGACCCTATCTAACTACTCCCTACTATTTAAAATTTACACCGTGATATTTTACACCACTAACATCTTAAATAATAAATTAGGTTCTCTAAAAATTCCTCTTAATCTAAATATAAAAGGTACTTTATCGAGAATCAATGGAAATATGTATAGTTATTTAAGTTATGTAATCACAATTGTGGTTTGTATCCGATGGTCAAAAACATAGGTCCATGGTGTTAAGAAAACAATGGAATGACAGAGGAGGGGGTGAATCGTTCCTTTCAAATAAAACTTCTTTTCATATCACTCATGTTGGTACCCAAATTTGTTCTCCTTTTCGGTCGAGTAGTATTAAAGATATGTCATAAAGCTTGAAGACAGATAGATCATGATGTGTGTCATTTTGTATTGGGGGATGTGATCTAACTGGTATTCGATTTTGGAGAGATGGATAGCACTCAAATAGGACTTGATCTTATCCTAATCTGCTTTAGGTTGTGCCTTTCAACCAAGGTAAGACGACCTATTTTATAACCCTCCAATTTTCACAAGTTGTCACTTCCAGTTATGTAGATAATTTCAATGCAAAGCAAGGGTTACTTGAAGGCATTTTGAAATCTTGATCTATTCTACATACTTTAGCAAATGGATTTTGATCTTCTATGGGTATACAGGTCAAAACAGGGGTAAAACAAGGTAGGATTAGTTGCTTTGAATGATTTTTGGGTGGGAGTTCAACAAGATAGATTGGAATTTTCCAGATCCGTGAGGAGCGTAACAATAATGGAGAAATTCAATAATAAAAACTTTAAAATAGTTAAAACATTCCTTCAAGCAGAAGGTGTGCATCAATGGAGGCCCATATTTGCACTTTTCACACAATCTTTGAGATTCTAGCATGAAATCTTGAAGTTAGAAAACCCAATAAAACATCAAAATCTAAGATAAATCACGCCTAAGGTACACCCAAAAGCTTACAAACAATATTTGTCAACAGATGAAAGAAAAGTGATTTTAAATCATTTATTTCATTCCCAAATGAAATCTCTTTTGGAAAATGAAATTGCAGATGCCACTAAACTATCACAAGGATTGAGACCTATGTGATTCAGATAGATTTTGATACAAGATTGCAATAGGAACTAGAACAACTACTTGTAGACATTCTAAAATGAAATAAACACAAAATTACAAGAGATTTAACACAAATTAACTCAAAGTTTATCAGATTCATCAGCAAGGAGAGTTATTTAAACAATCTCAGAGATTTTTGATGGCTATACACTTGTAACCAACTCAACATGAATGAAAATCTGACACAGAGGAAGTTAACCTAGTTTCTCAGAAATTTTCTCAGAAGATGAGCTTTTCTCAAAATTTTCTCGTGAAAATTAACTCCCGACCTTTTACATGTCTCAAAACATGTATTATATATCTCTCTATTACATTTGATCCTTCTTTCCCAAGAAAATAATATCCGATGGAATCTTAGTTTGTTACAAATTCACTCATGACTTTCTGAAAGTGACACCCAACCAATTTTGAGAAGAGGAGATGCCAAGCCTTCAAAAAAGAAAATTATTACAAATCTTCATCATTCCTTGTCAAGGGAGCATGTATTATTCCTTTGGCACCCACAACATCTTCCTCTTCCATCATTTCACATTTACACTTTCCAAATTTGCCTCTGCAACTTTTGGATTTGGTATTTCACGTTTCTACTCGATCCCAAACAAAATTTCATTTCAAAAGTACCTCAAATCTGCAAATTGAATTTTCAAATTGATTCCATTGATCTTTAAAGGCAAAAATGACATGAATTCACCAAAATTTTGGTGAAAATTGATGTAAAAATCACATCTCCAAGCTTTTTGGATCTCAAATGGCGGCCAAACTAAAAAATGCATAGTTAGATCAATTTTCCTTTATCCCTTCAATATCTACACTCTACATGTCACAATGTGATTAGAAATGGGCTTGGGATCACTTTTTGACATTTTAACACTTTGGAAAAATGAAAAAAATTAACATTTTTCTCCACCCCTCCGCCCTTGAGATTTGGCGCTGACACATGGCACAATATGATTAGATCCGGGGTCGTGGCTCAATTTTACACATTTCCACCTTTTTGGAAAAAGGAAAATTTTCACAATTATCCCCGTAGACCCACACCTCTGCTTCTGTCCTTGACACATGGCGATCGTTGATTCGCTGTGAAGCCATAACTCCCTTTTTGCTTCATACTTCCTTCACAAAATTTCAAAGTTTTCAAAACTCACTGGCAGCCCACACTCCCTCTACCATTGCTTTTGACACGTGTCTCCCTCTAATTCATTGTGGAGCCACACTTCAAATTACCACTTTAACTCATTTTTCCAAAAAGGTAACATTTCCCTTTTTTCCTCTAGCGGCTCGCCGGCTATTCAAGCCTCTAATTTTCTTCTTTATGGGGACTGCACCTTCTTTTAAGAGTTTAACCCATTTTAGGAAAAAGGATAAAAATCTCAGACTCTCTCGGACATCCACCACTTCGCCTTGACTTTAAAAACAAAAAAGACCAAGGCATTAATTTACTCTAGCGGGCTTACGGCCTTGTATTGCATTTTAGTACTTTTCACCAAAAAAGGCTAAATTTCTCAAAGTCCACCACCAATCCACATCCCCTCTACCAATTAGAACAAGCCACATGAAAAAGTATATGAGCTAGAATTTGAAGGGTAAAGGACGCCCGTATGACCATCAAAAACACAGAAATTGTTAATGACCCCCAAAATTGGTTTTTTCTTCGTGGGTGAAGAATTTTTCAATCAAAAGACAAATGGAAAGTGTTTTTAGGCAATTTACGACCATGGAAAGGGATTTTTGAGGGAAAATAAGTATAAAATGAACAATTTTGAGCTCCAAAGGCCGGAAAACATGGGAAAAATGATAGAGGTGTTTGAACAGGCAAAATTAGGGCAAGGTAATGAGTTTGCAAACAATCCAATGCACAAGAATGGAGCTACAACTTCACATCATCGATTTCATGAGGAAATAGCATTTCAAAGCTCAAATAGCAAAGGGGAAACATAGAAAAATGGAATAGGATCAAAATGGGCACCAATAACTCACACAAACCATTAAAATTTATCCATTCATTAATTTGTGGACAACAACATACAACATTCATCCAATAAACCAAGAACAAGATAAGAAACATGCTTAAAATAGATGTATGTGGAAACCCTCAAGGGGAAGAAAACACACAAAAATGCTTTTGATATTTTAAATGAAAATACTCAAGTGATTATTACACAAGAAAGAGATTTCTTTAGTGAGGCACTAACCGCACAAGGAGCACCAATCCTTAGAACCTTATGTATATTACACACAAAAAGATAATTCCATGAATATGACTCATAACACAATATTTTTATGTAGTACAACCAAAATAAATAATTTGATACCATAGTTGATAGTGATCGAAAGATTCAGCTCTAGACTCTTTCAAACCCTTTCTCAAACCGTAGGTATTCAACTTGCACAATCTAGCTCTTTTGTCACTTATCAATACTTCAAATTCTTGCATGAAAGCATCTTGATATTTCTCAACCTGTAACTCACTTTATCTACCTTTTTTCATGCTTCAACACTTTAAAATTTCATCCACTTATGTCACACTTCATCTACACACTCAACTAGTTCCAAAAAGCATCCAAAAACATTCTTTTATATGCTTCTTCACATTTCAAAATTAGGCCCAACCTTTTTCCTCCTTTTGGTTAAAACCACACATCAATCTAAAATTGAAAACTTTAAATACAAAAGCTAAAGTGACGAAATTAGTTCTTCCGAGCTAAAACCCACATTACATATGTAAAAGATGACTTAAAATCCCATGGACACAATCTTAAACTTTCCCTAACATTAGATGTAAAAATTTTCATTACTAAAAACCCTTTAATATGATTTAAATATCATGAAACATTCATATATTGTAAAAATTAATATCAAGAAATCAAATTATTTCATTGATTGGGCCTAATTCCCTTTATAAATGTCAAAACAATTGTTTCCCACACCCTTCACACTCGGAAAAATAATCTTATCACCAAATCAATTATAATCAACCAAAACATGCCACATGAACACTCAAAAGACATTTTGGAATCATGTTTAACACTTACAAGAAATTTTAAGTCAGAAACATCCTTTAATTCAAACCACAACAAAATTTTCCTTTACCAGATAAACCTACCTAAAACTCGGTTTCTAAATGTTCACTCATACATCAGTTATACATGCATTAAAGACTTAGAAATGGATTCATTTGATTCCAAAATCATAATTATTCACTTTATATGTGATATGAAGCATCACCAAATCTGTCTCATTCTTAAAATATCACAAAATTGTCACTGGAACACATATTTTCTTGAACTTCCAAAAGTTTTTTTCATCAAAAGCATGATCTAGAAACCATATAAAATGACATCATCATGATTCAATCCTTATATCAATAGAAATATTTCTTAATTGTTTGTACAACACAACTTGAATCATTTCAAAACCTCACATTTAGCTCAAGTTATAGGCATTTTATTGAGACTACTATTTGATATCCCAAAGTTGCCCTTTGACCAGTAAACCTATTTGGACCTCAAATCACCATGAACATGCATTAACATGTCTTATAACCTCCATATAAATAAATATAAACTCCCAATAATCATGCACCATAATTTTTCATGTTACTCATTTGGACCATCTTGTCCTAAAACCTTCTTTCCGAGGAACTATTATTTATAGGTGGGGTCAACTCATGACCATGACCTAAATCATAAATTTATGGATGTCCTCAGGATTACTCTACAACATATAATTATAAATTTTTATTAACCAATAAAAAATGGTTCACAATACTTCCCTTTCATCCAACTGCTCCTAGCTAAGGTTTAACTAGGGTTTTAGACCACTTTACCTTCTTAACATTTATTCATAAAAACATTTCGATCAAATGGAATTTTAAAAATTATAAATTTACCTAAGAAGCATCCTTGAAAGGAAAAAATTTCCATATAAATCACATTGTTCACAACAAGCATATGAAGTTGCACCTCGAGCTAGATTTTTCCTTGTTTTTCACCTTGTCTCACAAAATCAGTCAACTCTGGAATATTTCACATCATGTACACCTAAAAATTTGCTGAGATAATCACAAATCATTTATATAACATCTAAAATAATCATAATGACAATTTCATACATCAAACTCTCCATACTATCTAATTCACATATATTTATCTTAGAGATTATCATTGTAGAAGCTAGGGTCACATTAAATAAAGCAATAACTCATCACAAAAAATCTAAAAATTACCCAAACATACATCATATGTAATGATACACATGAATATATTCTTCCATGAGATTAAATGGCTCCAATCCAAACTGTCACACCTCCTAGCTACCAAACCTCTTCCCAATGAGCACATGTAACAAAGTGAACCACATGTACCTACACCATGACACTACGTGAGTTTATAAGCACCTAAAAATATGCTAGAAATCATGTCAACATGATTCCTAATAATCTAAGAATCTCACACATTCAAGATATATCTCTTAGGCACGTGTATGGGATTACTAGAGCAAGAACACCTCACTAAATTCCATTATAACAACTCAAACACATATGATCCATTATGTTAGAATCATGAACAACATAATATGACCTCAATTAACCATTCACTTTCCAATTAATGTGGTTTTTCATAAAAGAAAATGCCTATTAGGACCACATGCCAACAATCTCCTCCTTTTTATTGATGGAAAACACCCCAACTTCTCCCCCTTTTTACATTAATGATAAAGGAATACATGTAGTTGACCTTCTTCACCTACCTTAATTTCATAACAACATGCTTTGGTTAGAAACATCAATCAAAATTCTCAAGCTACCTCAAACTCTTGATTTTTGCTTAAATATTGATTCTTGGCCTACTTTCAAGCATGCAAACACCATACCCCTTCAAAAATCACTTCAACATCTAAAATCCATGATTAAAGAATGAAAGAAACAAGATCTCACCTTGTAAGGGGGCTAAAGCCACATAAATGATCTCCTAAGTATATAAATAAAAAAAATTTCACCTTTACCCATGTTTCAACATTCATATACCTCTATAGCAGAGACTTGGGAATGATCTTGAACATGCCAACAATGTCATTAATCATAATGACCAAGCATCATACTTTCATTCTTGATCAAAGACCACATTTTTCAAACCTAGTTTTTGAATTTTCATGTGTATTATTGCTCATCATATCACACCATTGACTGTGAGTCCAAAACAAGGCTTTAAAAGTAACAATGAAAAAATTCAACATACAATTGTAGGTTACTCAAGAATTTACTCAACCAAACACAACTCGCCCCTTGAAACAATGCCTCAAATACTAGCTCAAGAGCACAAATTTGTGTAGCTAGTGTTTCTACCATGCCTTTAAATCACATTTACAACTTTTAGTAGTCCCTAAGAGACGTTTCCAGTCTTCTACATTCATATTTGACTGATATAAGCCATTACATATTATCATAAACATTAATGAAGAAAGAAACCTAATTTTGTCACCTTGAATGGCCTAAAGATCATAGTTTCAATCCCATGAAGGATCAACAAAGTAATCATCTTGTCTTGCAAAATTTTATTTTACAATAGCAACATTTCAACACTACTAGAGGACACTCATTAACATGTCAATAATAAAATATCCATTTAGAGAGTAATAAAATGTCTTGTGGATTTTAAACACTTACGCCTAGTATAATAGAGATCTATATCAATCTTCACCTATCATTAGAAGTAAGATTACAACCTTTTACAAGTTATACCTCTATCTCAAAGTCAATGTAGCATATTTTAAATCTTTACATTAGGGTCAATAAACAACTAACAAACCAAAACATGATCATTTAAACCCATAAGGACACTTATCCATATATATCTACCATGAAATGTTCAAACAAAGGACTTGAAAAACCATCATTATACTTTGATATCATTGTTACTATATAAGACATACTTCTAAAAGCATTTAGGTAGCTACTTTGAGAAAAAACAAGAGTTCAATCCTTTACAAAACGTATCACCTTCTTCATACACAATTACATTGCAAAACCACTAATAGATGAAATGTAATTCCTTTTAAAATTTGATCAAGCTTTGGAATACCATATCATCCCTCTGATAATATTCTAGTTTTCCTCCTTTAATCATTTAATGCCTCTGGTATTCATTTTCTTAGGAAGTAACATTAGGCTCACTCAAGTACAAAGTATCTACCATCATCATTTATACTACATATGTATTGTAAGATCCATTTTTAGCATTATTCATGGTGAAACACAACCAAATATTCATCAAAACCATACCTAACCATAAGATATACTTTTAACAACATTTTAATATTCCTTATACTGGGTCAATATATTAAAAATCTTTTTTAAAGCCTTAATAAAACCAAAAGATAAGGTTTTATGGATCAAACCCTCCTCACTGTGCACAATGAATAAACTCCTCAACTCGTTATAGATAAATAAATAATTTTACATACTTGAGGCTAATTTTTTTACATCCTCTAGTCCCATGAACCTATATGATTTTATCAAAAATTAGATTAAAATTCCATCATATGACTAGTCAACCTTAGTTTCCATGCATACCGCTCACTTGGACTACGTAAACATAGTCGAGGCAATGAGACATAAATGTTTCTTGAATTTAGCTCATTTCACTTTGAAAGTAGCATTATCACCTTGAAAAATGTCTTCAATCACCATGAAAAATTTTAAAATTAATAAATATTAGGAACAATCACTTCTCATACATGTAGTACTCCATTTTTGCTTATAAAACAATGTTATCTTTACCATATCACTATCATAGTCTATCTTCTTGAGTGAAAATTGATCAAGTTAGAACTTGATCACCTTATAGAACCATTAAATTCACTCAGATATCTATGCATCACTTTTATAACTCATGAATAAAACCCACAATAGTAAAGATAAAGACACAAATCACACACACGGATGTTGACAAGATTAGCACCATAGAGGAAATGAGTACGTAGAGACTCATAATGACCAATTTCAAATTCACCGATGTACTCAACTCATCATACTCATTATACACTCCTTTAACACATGTTGGAAACCTCATAAGTGCTCAAATAAATAGTATAGATCTTTAACTTTGTCAACAAGACACCATAGGCGATGCTTACCTATTGTAGTAATATTGAGATACATTGACATATTTAACATACAACAAAAATCAAAGATAATATTACAAACCAAATGAGATGACCAAGATGATTTTGAACATATTAAAAAAGCTTCACTAATCACATATCAAGAAGATCACCATACAAATGAAAGGATCTCAAATACATGTATCTAATTATGCCACCACAACGAACATGACTACTTACGTACACAAGAGAAAATTAAATGAACCAAGGTGCATACTAAAAACTCAATTCAGATACCATGTCCTTATGCGTAAGACATAAGATGACTTAGATAGATCCCCATCACTTATATGCTTCATATGCTTTGATATGAAGGTATATGTGTTCCAAGGAGACCTAAAATAAGGTCTTAAAGAGGTCCCAAACCTTCTTGGGCACCTGTAAAACTCCTTTATCCTCTTTTATCTGATTTGAGAACTGAGATTTACTTATTTGTTCACCAACACAAACTCCTTATAGGACACTATTGTCTTATTAGGATCCAACACTCTTCCTTGACTTTTATTGTTCATTATAGGCCTTTCAAGGCCACGAACTTGCACTCTAGGTCCTTCAACTCTTTGATTCTTCTTTGATAGACCATGGTATCATTTCATTTCAGCATGACCAACTCTATTACAAATATAACACACCACTAAATCATTCCTCATGTAACTCTGATTTTTTCTAAGAGGATCATTCAAGTAATGTCTAATAAAATGACCTCTCTTATGGAAATTGTAAGATACCACTCTCTTAGTTTTCTAACCTCTACTACTTCTCCATTGATGATCATATATATCCTACCTTATACACTCCTTTACCCTATGGCCAAATCCATTGCAAGTAAGTAACCATTAAAATATTTTCCATACTTGTTAGTGCAAAATCACATCACCCCTGAGACACCTATAACTAGATGAGTTGAGATTCTAAGTGTGATTGCACAACATGGAGAATATCTCAAAGTGTGGGACCTTACGAGTTGAGAGATCTCTTCGGATTAAGGTAGTTCATATTCCTCTATTCAAGTGCATAAGAATAAATTTGAGAGGATCTACTCTAAATCTACTCTATCTTACTAAGGAGATAGGGTTAAGAAGATACAAAAATAAACCTAAGATAACGAGGTGATGCACCAAAGGAATGTTAAAAATCATTTTACAATCTAACATAGACCATAGAAATGTAATGCAAACACCACGCACAGATAGCTAAACTGCAAAGAGAGATCAGAAGGTAACAATGAACACATGAGAGGGTCGAGAATCATCCACAAACATATATTATTGCTCTAAAGTCGATACAATACATTACAATGGCCAAAAGCCAAAACTTTGCATTACAACCCAAATGGGGGTTTGAAAGGCTCCACAAATTCTCTTGTAGACAAGGGAAGAAGGGAGGATGTAAAACAAAACTATCCAAACCTTCACAATGAGCCCCGCCCCTTCTTTTATAGATTCATCATAGAGAGAAGAAGGAGAGATATGGAGGAAAACTAATTTGAAGCTCAGCTACCGGCCATCAAAGCCTCTACCAATCTATCTCAAATCACAAATCTACCTTAATTACTTGTTCGGGCATTAGAGGAGGAAGAACGGTGGATCAGATCAAATATGATCTAGTTGTTGGACCAAATGGATCCTGTATTTATGGCATGAAGATGTTTTCCATTTTTCCCTACCTAACTTCTTCAAAATTAAATTTTCAGATCTCCATGGTGTAAATGAGGTCAAGATCTCTCTAATGGTGCCATATTTGCTAGATTTTGGGCATTGATCAAAAGGTATGTTAATTAGAATATTTGAATCGAGCCTGTACAAAAAATGGCGAGAAACCAATTAGTAGAATGGGTTTGTGGCATGAAATTCACTTTTCTTCTTTTGGTACAAAACTACAAAAAATAAAAATTTTCCCCAAATCCTCGAAATACCATTTTGTCAAAAACCTTTTTCAGTCTGCCGGTTCACATTTTTCATTTAGGCAAGAAATCACTCCAAGGCCGATCGCTGCATGCAATTTAGGCTTGACTCATGTCTCTTTGGGCATCGGTGGAGGCATGACTCATTTGTATACTTTATGTTTCTTAGAAATGGGGCCAAAAATTAAAAATTACTCCTGGAGACCTGTCTTCAAGGCTTTGACTTGGAATGTGGCAACATGGAGGGTTGGTGCATGTTTGGGGATTGCTTTTGGATTTTGATTTTGAAGTCACACTGGGTGACACGTGGCACCTTCCGTGGCTTTACTTTGTTCCTTTATGTTTTTTTACTAAGTCCTTTTGTTTGGTAGTATCCTCTATCTCGACTGGGACACGTGGATATTTCACACTAGTCTAAGGACCCACTTTTAGATTTACCTTTGAAGATGCACCGGATAACACTGGATCCTTCCGCGAGTCCACACTACTTATCTAATTTAGCCGATGCCTTTTCTTTAATCCTAGACACATGGAAGCCTCACACTTTTTTGAGTCTCCACTTTGGGTCGCGCCTTTGAATGTGCACCATTAAGACACATGGTGCCTTCTCCCATTTGCACTTTTCTACTTAATCCATTTGGGCCCTCTTTGAATTTGACTTCTGTTGACCCTTGGCCATGTGGAGGGCTGGTGCCGCTTTGAGTCTTTACCTTTGGTTCCCATCTTGAAATTATGCCAAGCTAACACATGTTTCTTTCCGCTTGTTTAGACTTTTCAACGGCTAAATTTGTCCCTTTTCAAGCCTGGGACACGTGGAAGCTCCGCACTAATTTCATTCTAATTTTTGATTTTTTTCCTTAGATATCACCGATGATGCATGTGGAGGCTTCCACTGATTCTTCCATACTTATCCAATTTTGGGCTCACTTTGAATCGTTTGTAAAACCCATAGACTTTGAACTTTCCTCCATTTCTCTCCTTTAGCCTCTTGTTTTCGAGACACTATTTTTCCTTTCCCGACCATGCTCCTCCATTTTAGACCATGTATATAATGTTTTTGTTGGATTTGAAGTGTCGGATCGTATGAAAAATCATACCTTTGATTTCTTCCTACACAGGGGTCATGTTTGATCAATTTTGTTGAGGGAAAATTGAGATAACAATTTGGTGACTCGCGAGGATGTCTACACTTTAGATGAATAAACCAGTTTCCTTTTGTAATCATTGGGCATAGATTCATGGGTGGTCACTTGACATTGATCCTGTTCTCCTTAAAATGGACCTTTTGAGACCCAATTTTAGTTGCTCTACATTTGTTCTATCTTAAAGTGAGCAACTATTATTGCAACTATGGATCTTTTGTTGTAAATTATGAAGAGAATGTCGCATTCACCTAAAGGAATGTTGAACTATATAATGACGTAAAATTGGAGCAATAAAAAACCTATGGCATAGCACTTTTGGAAACAAAACCTAAACTACAACAAAACAATGTGCATATGCACTTAGGGAAATTAAAGTTCTATGCTAATATTTACAAGGGTGGAACCTTCCCTTTAATAGAAATGTTTGAGATAGATCCCGTTCACTGGGATCTATAATTCTTCACCATCTAATTTAGCTAGCTGGAAGGCATTTTTGCTTTTGCACCTTGTGATCATGTAGGGGCCACTCCAAATGGCATCAAACTTGGAATGCTTTCCTGGCTTTTCCCGATCTACATCCCACTTTAGAACTAAGTCCCCTTCGTGAAAGGTCCTCATTCTTTCTTTCTTATCAAAGCCTTTCTTGATCAATTCTTGATCCTTTTCCATGCTCTGCAATGCATGCTCTCTTGCCTCTCCTACTTCCATCAGCTCTGCATACCTGATTTCCATAGGTCCAAACTCTGCTAGCTCCAATCAAGCTTCATGAGATCCAAAGTGGGAAGATCCAATGATATAGGAAAGATTTCCTCTTTTCCATATACAAGGTTTTATGGGGAGTTATCCATGGACCTTTTATATGTGATCCTATCAGCCCATAGAGCTGATTTGAGTTTTGTATGCCAAGTTCTCTAATTTTCATCAAGATTCCTTTTGATAATCCTTAATTGGTTCTTGTTGGTGGAATGTTCTTGGCCATTACCTTAAGGGTAATAGTTTTATAAAGTTCTCATGTATACACCATTCCTGACCAACCATTTAGTGATCCTTGTAACAAAGAATGCCAATGCATTATCTTATATAATAGTGGCACGAACTCCAAACCTAGTGGTTATTCCTTCACGAAATCCAAGATGTTGAATACATTTACTTCCTTAAGTGCCACTACTTGAGTCCACTTGGTAAAATAATTTTTACTTGTAAGTATCCACTTATGGCCCTGGCTTGAATTTGGGTTAATCACCATAATGAAGTCTAGTCCCCATTACATGAATGGATGATCCACTAAAATTGGGAGAATGAGAAGGTATGATAACTTCTCCTTTCTCGTGAATAATGCACACTTCTTGTACTTCTTGATCAATGAGTAGCAATCCCTAAACACTGTAGGCCAATAATAACCAACTTTCATGATCTTGAGAGATGTTATTCAAGGAGAAAATTGACTTCCTTCTTCTCCATCATGAAACTCATGCTGCACATTTTCAATTTGGCCTATTCCAATGCACCTCAATAGGACACTATCGATATCCTTCTTTAACAAGACTCTACTAACAAGCACATATGGGATGGCTTGTAGTTCGAAGTATCTCCTCTTTGCTTTATTCCATTATGGAGGGCACAAACCTATTTGGAGATAATGCACTAAGGCTTGAGTCCAACATGGAATGGGTGCATCATTAGCTGGTTGCTCTTGATCATTTTGTAATAGCAGGACAACCTCTTTTTCATCCATTGACTCAACATCTTTCTTGAAGGTGAGATGTTCACACAAACCCTTGCCTCGACCTATTTTGTTTGGACACTTTTATCTCAATGTCATATTCCATTACCCAAGTGATCCAACCTTCCCTTTTCCCATTCAAGTCTTTTTAGGAGAAAATATTTGACACTGGCATGGGACACTAGTAGTTGAATCTTATTGTTTGATACCAAGTGTCTGAACTTCTTCAAGCTCCTAATAAAACAACAACATGTTTTTTAATGAAAGAGTATTTTACCTCATAGTCCTCCAAGCTCTAACATAAGAAGGATATGGGTAGTTCTGAACCTTCCTTTTTGGACTGGACCAAGATGGCTGAGACGGTGTCTAACCCTCCAAAAGCATACAACATGAAGTCTTTTGAGAAGCATTGGTTAATAAAATTGGATCCTATGATATTGCAAGCTTGATAGCCTCGAAAATTTATTTGGCCTTTTTTGTCCATTTAAATGCAATACTCTTCTTTAAAATCATTGTTAAAATTTTCACAAGAGAGGAAAATTCGTGGCACTAGGGAAAAGTTTAACCTCCCCAAGAAGATTTGGAGATACTTTTTCTATTTTGTGGTAATGGTAGTGTCCGGATAGCTTCAACTCTTTTAGGGTTAATTGTCAATCCCTCTCTTGAGACAATGTGGTCCAACCATTTCCCCTAATGTGCCAAGAACACACATTTATTTGGGTTTAATGATACTCTGAACCTTCTACAGCTTTGAAATACATGTCTATGGTGGAAGATATGGCATAAAAATTATTTGAGAAGAAAATGATATCATCTAGATACATTAGAACCATATTATTGGTCAAGCCTTTGAATGCCATGTCGATAGCTCGCTAAAATGTTGCTCCAAAATTTGATAGTCCAAATGGCATCTTCTTATAAGCATATGTTCACCATTTGGTGGTGAAGGATGTCTTGAATTGATCTTCCTCTTTCATCATTATCTGATTATAACCTGAGTATCCATCTAACAATGAGAACCTCTCGAGCTAGATAAAACCTATAAGATCTATTCCATTGATGGTAGTGGATAGTGATCCTTGAATGATGCCATATTTAGATTATGAAATTCCACACACATGTCTGATTTCCCCATTTCTTTTCCTCACGGAACCAAGTTTACAACCCAACTTGATTATTTGATAGGAAAGATGATACTGGCCTCAATAAGCTTATTAAACTCTTTTATCGTGAGAGGTTCAACATGAGGGTTTACTTGGCATTTTCTTCTTTATGAAAGGATTAGATCGTGGATCCATTGATCGATAGTATGTTGTGCCGACTTTGGGTTGAAACCTCTTAAATCCTTGTAAGTCTAGGAAAGATGTATGGGAATTCTTGAAAAAGTTGAATAAACTCATATTTTTCTTGTTGAGTGCTTACCTTGCCAATCTACAACATTTTTCCTTCCTCTATGAAAATGGGCTCTGAATCTTCACCCTTTACTTGAATATTCACCTTCTCCTTTTAGAATTGGTCATTTGGGTTGAAGATTGATTCCAAAGTGACAAGACCCTTTGGTAGTTTGTTGGTCCTCAGCTGCACCACTTGATCACCATATTGTTGCTCTAGTTTTTCTTGGTTCTTGGAGGAGAACTCAACTTCTTCTTGTAGAAATTTGACAATTTGTTGATCATTTTTGAAGACTTTCCAACTTGTGTTGTTTTTTGGATGGATGGCCTCATAACCAACTTGATATGGGGCTGAGATTTATCACTCTTGATACTCTCCACAACGTCAAAGGCTGCCCCAATTGCTACCAATTTGTCTGCTGCTTCATTCTTCTTCCTTGGGATGGAATTGATGTTGAATGCTTCAAAATCCTCAATGAGGTCCCATACCTAGTTCTTGTAGATCTTTAAAAGGTCAATCTTAGCAACATTTTTCCTCGTACTTGATTAGCAACCAGTTCAATCTCACCAAACACTTGCAAGTTTCTTATACTCATTTTCCTTTCCCAATGTAGTCCATGGACTAAAGCCTCATACTTTGTTGTGTTGTTTGAACAAGAAAATTGGAAACAAAATCTAAGTAGTATTTCATTTATTGGGGGTAAACAAGCATAGTTCCTCCTCTGGCTCCTTGTCTACTTCTTGGGACGTCAAAGAATAACTACTATACCTCATTGTCATCTTTGTGTTCTGCCTTAATGATGTCAGAAAGAGGATGATTCTCCTCATGCAAGTAGTAGACTCCTAACTCGGATTCCTCCATCTCTTTATATGGGTCAAAATCATGCCTCTTGTTTGCCCACTCATTGAGGGTCAAGTTTGGGATACACCCCACCTTGGTATCTAGCTTCACAAGTGCTTGGAAGGTCCTCTTGATCAAAGGCTGAATAATTGGCATGGATCAAGCTGGGTACATAAGACTCAATATGGTAATATGCAATGGGCTCAGATATGATTGTATCCTTAGCTCCATACCTTGTTTTAAAAAGTATGTGTGACCAATCAATCAGACAAATAGCCCCAATCTCGTGCAGTGAAGTCTCTCGACAAATAAAATGAAAAATGTGGTGGAAAGTCTATGACTAATACATTTTGTAATAAAGTCACATTGGGGTAGGCGTGGAGTGTGAGGCTCAAATCTTTGATGACTCTAACTATTGTTATTGATGTCCCATCTAGCTACACTACTCCCCGGAGATTAGTTTGTATTGAAGACCCAACCGATCAGCTTTTTTTTGGCATTACGAGCTACTTGACCTCGAATAGATCATGCAATTATGTACCAATTTCTCTCTAATGATCAATGAAATATAATTTGGAGGGGGATTTAGATTCTTACCTTATTGTCCTCCATGGTTTCCTTTGGGTTTAGCTACATTCGTAAGCACTTTCTCTTGCTGGTTGGGGTGTTATTTTTAGTTTGGCCAATTGGCCATAGTAGTCTTTAAAAGATATCTCTTCCCCGGGAATGGCTAATGAATCTCACATTGAAATGTTCACATTTGTCTTCTTCATTTGTTCAATGAGCTATCCTTTTTCTGCCCCTTCCCTAGTACATTTTTCTCTTACACATGGGTCATTACAACTGGTGCCTAAGTGGATTTGGAAGGTGGGTTGACTAACTCTCCATAGTGGGAGTTGCATTTTGAGTGCCAATACGTTTTAGAGTAATGGAGGGTTGAGGATTACCTAAGTTTGGTGATTGTCCCTCTCCAATGTTACTTTTTTGGATAGTGTATTAGTAGCTACAATTTGAGAATGGTCTTAATTCATACCATAAAAATATTCAGCCTACCAATTGACAAGCATAGTTTCACTTGGAGATGCCTCTTGTTAGACTCCTCAATGCTTATTTTCCTCTTGGCTAGACTCTTGTGACACACCAATAGTCTGTACCATCAAGTCCTAGTTTAGTGCACCATTGAAACACATTGATTGGTTATGGAGCTGATTGCATGGGAAATGCCAATCATATTCTTGGGCCATGTTGTTTTGTGCTGGAACCAAAGCCCTTGATGTTGAAGATGTTTTGGATCATATGACCGTCCAAGGGACTAGCAGCTTGATGTTGTCCTTAGTTTTTATTCTTATTTACACCCTGTGTTAGTAGCCTATTTTGTTGATATGGGGTCTAGCCTCGATACTAGATTGAGGCTGATATGGCCTATGACTCTTAGCTTGTTTCCTCTTGATAGTCACTAGTTCATTCCCTAGGTTTTGCAGTTGTTTAATAACTTCTTGAAGTTCTTTTGAGCTCTTAAAGGATGAGGAAGAGGCTTCAAACTGACTCTATTCCTAGGAGTAGGTATAGGAGCTAATGTAGGTGTTTCACTAGTGCTTAGGTCTCCTAATTCTGGGTATAAAAGTATGGGTGGCCTAGGATCAATTTTTCCATCTTGAATTAGAAAAATTTCAAAGATTATGGAAATGTTATAGGTTGCGTGTAAGGTTGTGCCTCTAATTCATTGAATCATTGAAGTAACATCATAAGTTAGAGCTCTAAAAAGTATAAGAAAGAACCTTCATCTATGCGCCTTAATTCTAATGGAATCATGTCCCATGTCCTTTGAAATCTAAGGTTGAAATCTGTCAACTACTCATTAGGATCCCTCTTGATGCTTGTCAAATGTTCCAATAGGGATAGATTTTCTCCTTTCTCCAAATTGATTGTGAAGAGCTCTACACAGATGGTCCCAAGTCTAAATGGAGCCTTTTGTTAGACTTATGAACCATTGTGAAGCTTTACCCTTAAGTGAAGAGGCTAACAACTTGAATGCAATATCCATCTCATTGATGTCATGAAATGCACATATATTTGCAATATCTTGAATGTGGTCACTAGGAGAAGTCTTTTTCTCTCTAGTGAAGTATGACACGCTATTTAATGATGCTACTGGAACCGGAGTTTGTGCATTTCGATCAAGTGGGATGCTACTAGTGAAGTTGACATAGGGGTTTAATAGTTGTGCCATTATGATTGGCCTCGAAACCCTTTTTCATTGAATGAATGTTCTACCGGTAGGATGTGTTGACAAGGTTCTATTTGGTGGGGATGGAGACCTTTGAGATCTTCCCCTTCTTCCTCTGTTTGGAGATAAGTTTAGATAGACAAATAATCTTTTTTTCTAGTTCTTGACCTTGTTTTTATTATTCTTATGAACTTGAAAAGCTTAGACTATTGAAAATAGTTTACTTTGATTCTTTGGAGTCACCAGGATGTGCAAAGTCAAAGCTTCTTAAAAGCTGAAAACTTGCAACAAGTGCACATCAATCTTGCTGCAATAAAAATGAAGACTTCTTTGTCCCACTGGGCATGCCAAAATTATTAGTACATAATCACATCACTCCTTAGACACCTGCAACTATATGAGTTGACATTCTTAGTGTGATTGCACAACATAGTGCATCTCTCAAAGTGTTGGACCTTGCAAGTCGAGAGAGCTCTCTAGATTAAGGTCGGTTCCTATTCCTCTATTTAGGTGCACATGACTAAATTACAGAGGATCTACTCTAAATATTCTCTATCTTAGTAAGGAGATAGGGTTAAGAGGATACAAAAATAAACCTAAGCTAATGATGTGATGCACCAAAGGAATGTTAAAGTATCATTTTGAAATCTAACACAGCCATAGAAATGTAATGCAAACACCATACGCAGAGATAGCTAAACTAC
Organism: Taxus wallichiana var. yunnanensis; assembly: GCA_018340775.1. Classification (NCBI taxonomy): domain Eukaryota; kingdom Viridiplantae; phylum Streptophyta; class Pinopsida; order Cupressales; family Taxaceae; genus Taxus; species Taxus wallichiana. The sequence goes on from CM031244.1 coordinate 739,542,210, forward strand.
TTAGAGATATCATAAGAAAAAAAGAACACATAAGAGGGTCGAGAATCATCCACAAACATATATTATTACTCTAAAGTTGATACAAAGACATTACAAAGTGGCCAAGAGGAAAAATTTGCATTACAACCCAAATGGGAGGTTCTAAAGGCTCCAAAATTCTCTTGAAGACAAGGGAAGAAGGGAGGATGCAAAAAAATCTGTCCAACCCTTTACAATGAGCCCCACCCCTTATTTTATGGATTCATCACATAGAGAAGAAAGAGATAGAGGAGAGAAAACTAATTTGAAGCTAAACTACCAGCCATCAATGCCTTTGCAAATGTGCCCCAAATCTGTCACATCTACCTCAATTACTTGTTCCGTGTGTTAGAGGAGGAAGAATGAGGATCCAATAAAATTTGATCTGGTTGTTGAAGAAAATGGATCCTACATTAATGGCACAAAGATTTTTTCCATTTTTCACCCCCTAACTTCTTCAAAATTAAAGTTTCAGATCTCCATGGTGTAGACGTTGTCAAGATCTCTCTAATGGTGCAAAATTTACTAGATTTCAGAACTGGATCGAAGATATGTCCATTAGAATATTTGGATCGAGCCCGTATAAAAATGGTAGAAACCAGCTTAGCGAGAACAAGTTTGTGGGCCTCAAATTAGCTTTACACCTTTCAATACAAAAATACAAAAATGCAAAATTTTCTCCGAATCACCAAAATACCTTTTTGTTAAAAACCGTTGTCGGGTATACTAGTCCACATTTTCCATTTGTGCAAGAAATCACTCCAAGGCCCGCTAGACCACATACAATTTATGCCTCGACATGTGTCTCTTTGGGCATCAATGGAGGTACAACTCATTTTTATACTTTATGTCTCTTGGAAAGTAGCCATAAAAAGTAAAAATTACTCCAAGAGACCCGCCTTCCGACTTTGACTTGGAATGTGGCCACATGGAGGGCTGATGCATGTTTGGGGACTACTTTTTGATTTTGATTTTAAATTTTCACTAGGCTGACATCGGACACCTTCCGCTACTTTTCTCTATTCCTTTATATTTTTTGACTAAGACCTTTTGTTTGACGAGGCCATATATCCGACTCGGGACATGTGCAAATTTGGTGCTAGTCTAAAGACCCACTTTTAGATTTACCTTTAAAGATTCATCAAGCTAACATGTGGCTCCTTCCATGAAGTCCACGTTACTTAGAAAATTCATGCCTATTCCTTTTCATTAATCCTATACAAGTGGAAGCCTCACGCTCATTTGAGTCTCCACTTTGGGTTGTGCCTTTAAATGTGTGCAAGTTAAGACACGTGGTGCCTTCTACCTTGTTTTCCTCTCAATTTTACCCACCATTTAAAAACTAAATTCATGAAAATTAGAGCCCCGCCATCAAAGAAATTCATGTTTTAAACTCCTCATGACTCTTGTTTTCATTTCCCACAGCTTTTTAATCATTTTCCTCAGTCATTGCTACCGTTAAAACATTTTACCTATTTTTAATAGATGGGAAATGATTTTGGTTCTCCTTTTATGAGTTTGGAATGCGTGGGACCTTACATCTTTTGTTTATAACCTTTTATAGAGAAAGAAATCCTTCATCGGGAGAAAAAAATAGCATTTTCCCACTACCTACAACTTTCTACGCTCTTTTCACCATCAAATTCTTGCTCCGGAAGGTGAGGCTACGTGTTTTTTCCAATTAGATGTGGCTAGGTGGGTTTCTTTGTCAACTTATTACTTTTGATGATTTTGGAAAAATGCCGATTTTCCTCGCATCCTCGCAGTTCTTGATTAGTTGGAGCAAATTTCAGCAAGGTTCGGGTCGACGGATCCATTTTATTTTCTAAGGCATTATGGTGAAAGGATAAATTTTCAAGCTGAGGCCCACACCAATTAGAGAAGGACACGTATTCATGTTGAAAAGTCAATGGTGGGGGCATGGACTTCAAGGGGAAAGTTGGAATTTTAGCCTTTTCCAAAATAGATAAAAAGTGAGGCACATCCCCGCAACTAATTAGGTGGCTCCACAAGTTGAAAAATGAAATTGGGACACGTGGTTGTTTCTTAGTTCATAGGCACTTTGGTGGACCAGTGGGAGACTTTGGGAATTTTATCCTTGTTTCCACAAAGGGTGAAAAGTTCTGAAATAACCCATGGCCCCATCCAAGTGAAAGGAAAATTTTCTAAGTTGAGGCCCATAACAAATCAAAGAGGGACACGTGGCCTTCATTGAAAAGTCAATGGCAGAGGCACAAACTTTCAGGTAAAATTTGGAATTCTTCCCCTTTCTAAAAATAGATAAAGTCTAAATCAAGTGTATCCCCACAACTAATCACATGGTGCCATGTGTTCACGTTTAAAAGTCAAAGTGGGTCGGTGAAGAGTTTTGAGAATTTGAGCCTTTTATTAAAAGAGTTCAAATGGCGCTTTGACCTACATTTCTGAGCCACTTAGATGATACCACGTGTTTGGTCTTTCACAAAGCTACGGGGGTGGAGCAAATTGAGAAAACTTGATTTTTCTCCAAGATGTTAGAAATGTGGATTTCTTCCCTGGGCGTCGTTGTTTAGATCTTGCAACATGTAGGGTCCAAATTTGAAGGTAAAAGGGGGAAAGGATAGTCGAATGCACTCTTCTAGTTTTTATCGCCATTAATGAATGAGAGCTTTGTAAAGCACAAAAAATGGCTCATTCTTCATTCTTTTCTTTGTATTTCTTGATGTTTCTCCATGAGATGCATTTTTGGTTGGTTTTGAAGCCAAATTGATAATTTTTAAGAGGTGTAAAGTTTAATCATCAGAAAATAGATTTTATCAGGCATATGCGCTAAAATGGGATAAAACTTATCAGTAAGCACTTGAGTGTTATGAAAGTGGTTAAAAGATGAAAATGGTAGGACCACGTAAAGGAGAAAATCATGAGATGTGCCCTGCTAAAATAATCATGCTCAAATTAATGAGATATTCACCTTTTTGAACCTCCTATTTTCATGAGTGCGTTTATTTCATGTCACTTTCCAAAAGAAGATCTGCAACAAACATTATCCCTTTTGGATATTATTTTCTTGGGGAAAAAGTATGGATGTATAAAAATTGTTATAAATATATGGATTTGGCCATGGGACAAGGGATTTAGGTTTTCTAGGAAAGTTGTAAATTCTAAAGTCAATACCGAAGTTCTTTCTTTTCTTATTTTCCTATGTTATATCTTTCTCTCTCCTTTCTTGATTCAATGGATCATTTGTTTTAAATTTGATAGAAATTTTGTGTTCTCGTTTGTGTGAATATTTAGAACTTTATCTCTACTGATTTTTGTAGGTGGTGAAGTAATTGATCCTTTTCTATATTTTCTTGGTTCAATGTAAGTAAGGAGATACTCTGCTATCTATATTTCCCAAAAGCATTGTTGTTTTCTTCCTTCTCCCATCTCTATATTCTTCCATTCCTTCTAATTGATAATCTTTTAAGTATGAAAACGTTCCAAGATATTAGGATCCAAACATTGAGAGTTGTATATCTATACATTTGTTTTTCATGCTTTCAATAAGGGAACCTCTCCCATTAAAGAGGAGGGAATTGTTGTCCGCTGAATTTGGTTTCAACCCATGTTCCATTCTGAAACCCAACATTTTTTGGTGACTCTGGGGAATTCATTACAAATGGATTCCAAGTTTTAATAACAAATTCTTGATCATCTTTGATTTGGTGACTCTAAGATACACTTGGGGTAGAAGAACCCTTGGGGAAGAAGACCCTCATTTCCAAATTTTGGATCATTAAGGTTTCTACCTCCCTTCTTCATCAAGAAAAAAGAGGAAACAAGAAGAGGAACAAGATCTCATAAGCACTTCTTTGATTCTCGCTAGAGATAAACTTCTAGGATGTACATGCCCTCTTCCCAAATTTCTCAATTCAAAAATAAAGATTCACATGATCCCATTAGGATATCTCCGAAATTTGTGGCCAAATTCAATAGGTTTCTTAACAAGATCCCACTAAACACATGCCTTTAGGGAATTTGGATCAACAGACATGCCCTATGGATCAAATATGTTTCTTCCTTAATGACTAATTTCCCAAGTGAGCTATGTACTTAGGAGAGCCAATCCTACCACCTTGGATGTTGATTAGAGATTTGATGTTAGTGTTGAAGATGATCTAGTCATGTCTAACAATCTAAGGATAGATTCATCCAAATCCAAAGCATTCCCTTCTTCCACATCTTCTCCAGGGGCTAGTGTAGATCGGTTAGTACGTAAACTTGCTAATTATCTTATCTCCCTCAAGAAGTAATTCGTCGAGCATGCTCCTTATTAGGATGTTCCTAGGAAGAACTTTCAATCCGAAATAAGTTTCCCTTTACTCGGACAGACTGGTAATTGAAGTCCCACTGTAAAGTTACAATCAATGTAACATGTGAAGTGTTAGAGCCTGATGATGAGGAAGAGGATGGAATATGTGAAGAACATGAAGAGGAAGCTGATGAAGAATTAGAAGAGTTGAGTGGATCTCATGTCCATTTTCTCACCATTGAAGGTATATATGAAGAGGATGATTATGAAGAAAGAGTTACAGAGATGACCAAAGTGAATCAAACTCTATCATGACTCGTGAGTAAGCCAACAAGAAGGAGAAAGTGGTGCAGCCTACTAAAATATCTAAGGAACCTCGTATGGTCATTATAGTCATTGCAAGGAGAGGATATCCTATTCCAACTTCTTCCACATCCAAGGTAAGTTCTGTTGTTCCTTCCTCCTCTATTTATGATCCTAAAGCTTCTTGCCCTTCAAATGATAGAGTTGATAAGTCAAAAGTTTCATCTACCCCTATTAATAATGCTCCACCTATCTCTAGTTATTTTGATATGATTTACCATCTTAAGAAAACTTAGATCCAGATCTCAAAGGATGAATTCTACCAAACCCATCCCAAGGCCTTTGCTAAAATGGTAGACTTTGTGAACTCCAAATACAAGCCTTCATCCCTTAGTTCCAAAGGTCAAAAGCCCACTCCATCTCCTTCATCTCAACATAGCCTTGTGGCAATAGTCACTTCATATGATGGGAAGATCGAACCATTTTACGTCACCTTCATCATAGATAGCCACAAACTCAGTAATTGTGTTATTGATTCTGGTGCTTGAGAATGTGATGCCTGTTAAGGTAGCTCATGCCCTAGGGTCAACACTTACCTACACTTTTGGTTCATGTTACTCAATGGAAAGTAGAGAAATACCATTGGTTAGGAGGATCAAGGATGCAAAAGTAGCCTTTTCTCGCTTTTCTAGAGAAGATATTTTTAGCCACCATCTTGGTAGATGATATCGCCCATTCATATGGCATGCTGCTAAGTAGAATTTTTTACAAAAATTGGAAGGATAAATCATGATGGATTGGTCACATTCCCTTATTCTAGTGAATGGGAAAATGAAGAAGCTAATTCCTAGAAACAAACTAAATATATTGTGTAAAAATAGATGACCCAAAGGCACAAATACTTTATACGACTCATTGGTCATGATAACTACATGATCATGTCACAAGATGAGGTTAACCATCCTAAGGAGGTGTTTATTGATCCTAATGGAATTTGGACCTTGGAATTTGATGGAAGTTTCTCCTCAGTTGTTTAAAGAACTAGTGTGGTGCTTATTTCTCTAGAAGGGAAAATTCACCCTTTATCTTCAAGCTATAATTTGAAAACATAAATAATAAATCTAAGTATGAAGCTCTCATCCTCAATTTAAGAATGGAAAAAGAGATGGGGATCAAGAATATCCTTGCTCGTGGAGATGCAGAGCTGATTGTAAAATAGGTCAGAGATCTCTTTCAAGTGAAGAATAGAAGGTTGAAGCATTCTATGAACTGGTTTGGGATTCCATTGAATTCCTCGATGCCTTTTCAATTGAAGCCATGCCAAGGGAAATGAACACCAGGGCTGATTCCTTGGTTGTCTCGGGTCTCTCTTGATACCTCATCTAGATTTCTCACAAGATAAATTCACCATTGAGATGATTCATAGGCCTAGTGTCCCCGATAATGCAAAAAAAGCGGCAGGTCTTTAATGATGATTGGCACTTGCTTTCCTTCCTTGAACTTAAGGATAATTTTGACTAGATGTACTTTGAAGGAGGTGGGAATCTTCCTAGAGAGTGTGTGCTTCCAAATGAAGGAGATAGCAAATAAGAAATGCATCACAATGGCTGCATAAAACTAAAAGGTAATAAGATACCTAAAGGACTGGTAAGTTTGGAAGAGTTATTTGATAAACATGATGGGTACATCAAGTCCAAATCTTCCAAAGATGCTCAACAATATGTTGACTATGAAAAGATAAACATATGGATTCTTAAAAACCTATGCTAGTAAACATTGGAAAGTGTTGCACACAAGAGGAGAGGAAAAGGGTAGAAAATCTGTTGAAAAGGTATGCTGATGTTCTTGCATATTCTTATGATGATATCAAAGCTTTTTAACCAAAAGAGATGTAACATTTCATTCCTCTAAAGCTTGGGATCAAGCCCTTATATAAAAATAAGAGGTAGTACAACCCTAAAATTTTTGATACAATTTTTCAAGAGATCCAAAATTTATTGAAGGATAAGATCATTTTCCCCATTCACCATTCAACGTGGATTGATAATATTGTGCATGTCAGGAAGAAGAATGGTGAGATCGGATTTGTGTTGATTTTAAGAACTTGAATCAAGCCTCTTTAAAGGATAATTATCCTCTCCCTACAATGGATCAAGTGTTGTAGACTGTAATAGGTTCACAAATGGTGTCCATGCTTGTTGGGTTCTCGGGATATAATCAAGTAGAAGTAAGTGTCGCAAACCAGCATAAGACTTCCTTTACCACTCCTTGGGGCACATTTTCTTATACGAGAATGAATTTTGGCCTCATTAATGTTGGTGTCACCTTTTAGATGGCAATGGACCTAGCCTTTGGCAGTCTCAAAGGAAAATGTGTAGTTGTATATCTTGATGATCCGATTGTGTTTTCAAAACCGGAGTTGATCATTTCTAACACCTTGAAACTATTCTCCAAAAGTTTAGATAACATGGCATCTCCTTGAATCCCAACAAATATATATTTTTGTCACAGAGGAAAATTATTGGGAGACATTATCTCTAAAGAGGGAATCAAGATTTATCCAGAAAGAGTCCAAATGATTTAGCAGATACCTCTCCTAACAAGCAAGAAGGGTGTGCACTCTTTCTTTGCCAAGATCAACTTCTTAAGAAGATTCATACCTGATTTTACTGAACTTACTTTGAACATATCCCACATGATGAAAGGGAAGAATACTTTTAGTTTGTCTACTGAAGGAAAGGTTACATTTGAAGACATCAATAGAGCTATAGCAAAGACTCTAGTCTTGGCATACCCTATTATAACAAAGACTTCATTATCTATTGCTATGCTACTAAAAGTTATCTAGCCGTTGTGTTAACCCAAGAGAATGCTGAAATTCATGAAATCCCCATAGCATTCATGAGTTATATTTTTAAAGCCCATGAATTAAAGTACACCATGATGGAGAAACATGATTTTGTAGTGGTCAAAGATGTGAAACAGTTTTGTTTTTACATCCTCAACTCTCATTCTATTTTTCTTGTGCTTGATACAACTATTAAATCCATTCTTACACAACAATATTTTGGAGCAAAGAGAGGCAATTGGGTAGCCAAAGTTTAGAAGTATGATCTTGACATCACACCCACCAAGCTAGTTCGAGGAAAGGGCGTACATGAACTCATTGCTGAAGGAAATGATGCCAAATTGTCTAAGGAGGAAGTTGATATCCCTATTGTTATTTTCCTCAGCTCAACTAATGAATGGTATGCTGACATTGCACAATTTCTTACTTATGGAGAATTTCCATCCCATTTGAGTGCCAAGGAAAAGAGAGCCATCAAATTAAGGTCTGCCCAATATGTGTTATGGGAAAATGCATTGTTTAAACGAGGCATAGATGGAAGGTTTTTGAAATGTGTTGACAAAGAGAACCAAAGGAAGTTGTTCTCATATTTCCATGATCGTCTCTATGGAGGTCATTTATCTTCTATTGTCACAACCCATAAAATCCTCTGTGCTATATATTATTGGCCTACCTTGTTCAAAGATGCATCAAAGTGGGTAGGTAAGTGTGAAGCATGTCAAACCTTTGTTGGAAGACCCAACATGGTGTTTACCTCTCAAACAAGTAGTGATTGAGGAACCTTTTCAACAATGGGGTTTGGACTTCATTGGGACACTCAATCCACCTTAAAGTGTAGGGCATACCCATATTTTGACTACCACCGATCATTTCACCAAGTGGGTGGAAGCCACTCCGAGTTAAAAATACTACTTCAAGTAGTATGCAACTTCATCAAGGAGCACATTTGGGATACCAAACAAGATCATCACTAAAAATGCTTCAAATTTTTCTTCTACTGAGATGATGGATTTCTGATATGGATATGGAATTTCCCTTTCCCACTCTTCATATTACTATCCCCAAGGAATGGACAAGCAGAATCAACTAACAAGAACTTGGTCACCATTGTTCGAAGCTTGTTAATGACTCTCGAGAGAAATTGGAATAATAAACTATATGATGCTTTGTGGGTGGCTAGGATTACACCTAAAAGAGCCATTGGAATGTCTCCTTCTCAAGTGGTATATGGAGTTGAAGCTCAGTTGTCATGACATTGGAACTTCCAGCCTCACATTTGATGAAGGCTATTGAGGATGTCACTTTACCAATTCATTAGACAAAAGAATTATGTACCTCTAGAAGTTGATTGGAGACAAATTTCAAATGGTTTCTAGAATATCAACTCATCAACTTAAGGTAAAAGCTCTGTTTGACAAAAAGGATAAACCCAAAAATTTCAATTGGGAGACACTGTTCTTCTTTGGGACAAAAGACATGAACCTCGAGGAAGCCATGGTAAATTTGATTCCCTTTGGCTCGGTCCTTTTAACATAAGACATTTTGCTGGTGATAATTCTTTTTACCTAAATTACATGGATGGTTCTCCTCTCCCACTCCCTTATAGTGGGAAATTTTTGAAGTTGTTCAAAACCTAGTAGTTTTTGTGGTCCCGCTTCACATTTTGTATAGTTATTTTCTTTCCTTGTTTTGGTTTTGGTTGTTTCCATTTCTGTGTTCTCTTCTGTGTTGGTTTTTCTTCTTTTTGACTCCATTGCCCAATGGATAAGACACTGATCCTATCTAATTACCTAGAATTCTCTAAGGTTCTTGATTTTGCCTCTTTCCTCTGCCAAATCATCCCCAAAAGGAGCCAGCTTGTTGTCCTCTCAATTTTCCCCACCCTTTCAAATCTAAATTCATGAAAATTAGAGCCTCGTAATGGAAGATTTTTTTAAAACTCCTCATGACTCTTGTTTTCATTTTCCAAGATGTTTTTAATCATTTTCCTCAGTTTTCTCTTGTTAAAACGTTTTACCTATTTTCAATAGGTGGGAAATGATTTTGGTTCTCCTTTGATGAGTTTAGAATGCATGGGACCTTGCATCTTTTGTTTCTAACCTTTTGCAGAGAAAGAAATCCTTCATCGGGAGCAAAAATGGCGTTTTCCCACTTCCTGCAACTTTCTACGTTCTTTTCCCCATCAAATTATTGCTCGGGAAGGTAAGGCTATGTGTTTGTTTCCCATTGGATGTAGCCAAGTGGGTTTCTTTGTGAACTTATTACTTTTGGTGATTTTGGAAAAAATGCTAGATTTTCCCCACATCCCCGCTTGGTCCTTGATTGGCTAGATAGTTTCGATGGAGGTTTGGGTTGGCGGATCCATTTTATTTTCTAAGGCATTACGGTGAAAGGATAAATTTTCAAGCTGAGGCCCACACCAATCGGAGGACATGTGTTCATGTTGAAAATTCAATGGCGGGGCATGGAATTCAGGGGAAAGTTGGAATTTTTCCCTTTTCCAAAACAAATAAAAAGCAAGGCACATCCCCACAACCAATTAGATGGCTCCACGTGTTGAAAAATGAAATTGGAACATGTGGTTGTTTCTCAGTTCATAGGCACTTTGGTGGACCGGTGGGAGACTTTGGGAATTTTAGCCTTGTTTCCACAAAGGGTGAAAAGTTCTAAAATGGCCCACGACATCGCTCTAAGCGAAAGGAAAATTTTCTAAGTTGAGGCCCGCAATAAATTAGAGAGGGACACATGGCCTATGTTGAAAATTCAATGGCGGAGGCACAAAATTTTGGGGAAAAGTTGGAATTCTTCCCCTTTCTCAAAATAGATAAAGTCTAAAGTAGAAGCGCATCCCCGCAACCAATCACATGGTGCCATATGTTCACGTTGAAAAGTCAAAGTGGGCCAATGAAGAGTTTTGAGAATTTGAGCCTTTTTGTTAAAAGAGTTCAAATGGAAATTTTGACCCGCATTTCCTCAACCACTCAGATGATGCCACGTGTCTAGACTTTGGTAGAGCTATGGGTGGTAGGCGAGCAAATCGAGAAAATGTGCTTTTCCTCCCAAATGTCGAAATGCAGATTTCTTCCCTAGGGTTGTCGTTGCTTGGATCTTACCACATGTAGGGTCCAAATTTGAAGGTAAAAGGGGAATGTGTTATGAATAAAACTTATCTTAATTCATCATTAGTTGATATTTAAATAAATGTAATAAGTTAAATTATTTAATTAAATACTTTAAACTTATATCAATAGATATTAGTTGTCCTTAGTTGTTAATTAACTAAGTGATAGTGTTATTATCCCAATGTTTATAGGATCATGTTCTATCTTTTACATGTTTTGTTCCCGGATGATTTCAATGAGGGGCAATAGGGAAGTTAGGGGCAATATGCTATTTCTACATATTTTCTTAGATTAGATGATTTGTTTCCATATATTGTGGATGAGATAGAAGTTGTCCAATATCTATAAATATTGCAACTCTCTCATTTGTCTGTAATGCTTGATTTTGATATTAATAAAATACACAAGCACCATCTTGTTTCTATGTAAAGCTTCTATGTCAATATTGTTTTCAAGTATTCATTGTTAAGATTTGGTATCAGAGCAATATTCTGATCCAAAGAGGAGTGTAGGAAGTTATAGGGAAGTTTAGAGAGATCTAGAGAAATTACAGAGCTATGAGGAGCCATAGATGCCCCCATCCATTTCACAGCCCCTACTTGGCTCCACACCTAAATAATGGTTGATTTATAGTTTAAGAACACCTAGAGTGCAATCACAGGCCTTTGAAGACTTGGATGCTAATCTGTTGTAAAAGGTGACATTGTTTCATTCTCTAGTTCCTTTTAAAAAAGAAAATTAACTCGTATGTCCATTTTTTTATTGGAGGCATTTTAATATATATATATAAATATATTTTTGATCTATACCCAAGCTTTTCAAGCTCCCCACATTACTTGTTCTTCCTCTTCTCTATACTTTTTATTCTTCTTCCTCTTCTCTATATTTGAGCATTTAAAAAAAAGGAGATCCAATCAAACATGGAAGGTTCTCTGTGAACCTGCATCTTCCAAAGGAGTAGAAGATCACATATTTGAATTATGTGTAATGTTCCTACATCCAAAACGAATACTACAAATTAAATAGGGAGAAGATTTGCAACTTGTAACAAAAGAGTTGCATTGGAAGAAGGAAGAACAAGTTGCCTCCAAGCAAAAGAAATACCTGCGTACAAAGAGAAACAATAAAAGAAAAGTGTGGCCAAGGGTTATTATAACACATATGCAAAGCGGATGAGCTGCAGTTGTGCCCTAAAATGTAGTACACATGCATGTAAGTCATTAGCTACATTCGGTTTTAAAAAAATCTTTTTAAAAAAATTCCATTTTTGGAAAGGGGCCTGAAAGATATTAAAATTGCAATTTAATAAAGGCATAACTTTCAACTGGAACCTTAGATTGAGGTGCCATTTTTTTAATATGTGTGTTTTTGTGAGCTCTAGGTCTTGGTCTAGTTTTTATTCATATTTGTAAAATACTTGTTTTGTAAAAAAATAAGATTTTTGTATTTGAAAAGAGACCTAAGAGTTCAATTTTTTATTTTTTTTCAAATCGCCAAGAGTGCCATCTTATTTTTGCAAATCGACCATATAGCCAAATTTGTAACAAGGCCAATAGTACCAAAAATTCATTGTACACGGCTGAAAAGGAGTCCAAAAATAAATAAAATAATATTTTTTGTGGGGGTGTGCATGCTTTAAGGGGGAAATTGTTTAATTCTTCTTCTTTCATTATTAGTTTTCACAATGGTTGCAATTATGGCACCAAATTTATTTTTTCTAGATTCTCAACTTTTGCATTCTGATAATTATCCAGCATGGAAAACAAAAATTTACGTAGAACTTGATTTTGAAAATCTATGGACTGTTGTAAATCTGCTCAAGAATCAAATGCACTGCACACGCTAAGGGCCGAGGCACTGATCGTGATTGTATGCTTTGCCTTTCTGTATTGGGATTCGGAAAGGAAAATTATATATCTTAATCTACTTGTAAGTTGTAAGTTGTGGACAGTGGACTATGGAAATTGAGCTTCGCTGCGACGCTGAACTATGAACATTGAGCACACGAACTGTGAAGCCTGAAGGGATTCGGGAACTAAAATTTATCAGGTATTACCATATTAAAATTTCAGACTTCAGTTGGTCCGGATTGGGTGGCCGCCACTCGCCGGTGGGAAGAAGATTGCAAAATTCAATAGGCACTTGCATCAGATCTTTCTCCAAATTCCAAAGCCTAAAGTTCCTTTTAAATCAAGTTCAACACCGGATCCGGTAGATCATCATTCGTCTTGGGGGAAGAACATAAAGCTAAGTGATCAAAGGCTCGAGGCGTGGGCCACCGTAGTCTCGTCCACGATATTAGAGTCTAGACAGAGACTACAGTCCCACTGGCACTCAACATAGTTACATAGACTAAGGCTAAGAGTCTAAGACAGTCCACTGTTACAAGACTACAAGTACAACTTACGGTTACCTTGAAAGTTGAATGAGATTCGAGAATCTATTTCTTTTCAAGAATCAAATGCACTGCACACGCTGAGGGCCGAGGCACTGATCGCGATTGTATGCTTTGCCTTTCTGTATTGGGATTCGAAAGGAAAATTATATATCTTAATCTACTTGTAAGTTATAAGTTGTGGACAGTGGACTGTGGAAATTGAGCTTCGTTGCGACGTTGAACTGTGAACATTGAGCACACGAACTGTGAAGCCTGAAGGGATTCGGGAACTAAAATTTATCAGGTATTACCATATTAAAATTTCAGACTTCATTGGTTCGGATTTCTGACCGCCACTCGTCGGTGGGAGGAAGATTACAAAATTCAATAGGCGCTTGCATCAGATCTTTCTCCAAATTCCAAAGCCTAAAGTTCCTTTTAAATCAAGTTCAACACCGGATCTGGTAGATCATGATTCGTCTTGGGGGAAGAACATAAAGCTAAGTGATCAAAGGTTCTTCAGGCGGACTCCCACCGTCCACGGGCCACTGTAGTCTGTCCACAGATAGTAGAGTCTAGACAGAGACTACAGGTCCCACTGGCACTCAACACAGTTACACAGAGTGACAGACTAAGGCTAAGAGTCTAAGACAGTCCACTGTTACAAGACTACAAGTACAACTTACGGTTACCTTGAAAGTTGAATGAGATTTGAGAATCTATTTCTTTTCAAGAATCAAATGCACTCGCACACGCCGAGGGCCAAGGCACTGATCGCGATTGTATGCTTTGCCTTTCTGTATTGGGATTCGGAAAGGAAAATTATATATCTTAATCTACTTGTAAGTTGTAAGTTGTGGGCATTAGGGATTTTGGAAATTGAGCTTCACTTGCGACAACGAATCGGAACATTGAGCACACGAATCGTGAAGCTCAAAGGGATTCGGGAATTAAAATTTATCAGGTATTACCATATTAAAATTTCAGACTTCGGTTAGTCTGGATTGCTTGACCGCCACTACGGGGGAGGAAGATTTCAAAATTCAATAGGTGCTTGCATCAAATCTTTCTCCAAAGTCCAAAGCCTAAAGTTCCTTTTAAATCAAGTTCAACATCGGATCTGGTAGATCATCATTCATCTTGGGGGAAGAACATAAAGCTAAGTGATCAAGGCTCGAGGTAGACTCCCACCGTCCACGGGCCACTGTAGTCTATCCACAGATAGTAGAGTCTAGACAGAGACTACAGTCCCACTGGCACTCAACACGCTTACATAGACTAAGGTTAAGAGTCTAAGACAGGTCCACTTTGTTACAAGACTACAAGTACAACTTACGGATTACCTTGAAAGTTGAATGAGATTCAAGAATCTATTTCTTTTCAAGAATCAAATGCACTGCACACGCTGAGGGCCGAGGCACTGATCGCGATTGTATGCTTTTCCTTTCTGTATTGGGATTCGAAAAGGAAAATTATATATCTTAATCTACTTGTAAGTTGTAAGTTGTGGACAAGGTGGATCGTGGAAATTGAGCTTCGCAAATTCAATCCAATGGAACATTGAGCACACGAACTGTGAAGCCTGAAGGGATTCGGGAACTAAAATTTATCAAGTATTACCATATTAAAATTTCAAACTTCAGCTTTTGTCTGATTGCTCAAGCCGCCATCTGTCAATGATGTTACACAACAAGCTAAATTTGATCATGCAAATCAAAAATCAAAGTTAATAATCTTGTTTAGTGTTTCATATGAGTAACAACCTCATATTCATGAGTCAACAACAACAAAAGAATCCTGGGACAAGGTGAAAATTGTATATGATTCAAACAATAAGAACACAATACTTCATCTCCAAATTCAACTATTAAACTTGAAAATGCAACCGACTAAGAAAGTTGAAATGTTTTTGAGAAGAGTGGCAACTTTGCATGCATCATTCAAGCTTTAGAAGAAGAAGTAATTAACACATCACTTGTTCCTATAGTATTGAGATCTCTTTCTCCTTCTTATAGGATTTTTGTGACCATGTTAAACATAACTAGTCAATTGAACAACAAGTTTTGAAGAGTTAGTGAATATGCTCCAATAAGAAGAAGTTATTCATTCAACTATTGAGACCGAAGAGTAGGCACTTGCTTCTAATAAAAAGAAAAAAATAGGTGAAGTCTAGTAAACAACCTCGTAAGGTAATACTCAATAAGGCCAAAATGACCAACAAAAATGTCTTATTTATGGTCAAAAAGGACATGAGTTCCAAAATTGTTGGTACAACACATTCCAACAAGGATCATAAAGTGGTAAAAATACTAATTACCAACAAACAAAATCAGGCCAACAATAGAGTAAACAGGGACAAAATTATAAAAGTGGAAGAAGAAACCAACTCAATAAGGAAATGTAGCCCGACAGGAAGATCAATTTGATGATGATGAATTCATGTATTATGTATAGTCAAATGAATTATCCAATTCTACAAATGAAATTTGGTATGTCGACTTGAGTGCAACTCAACACATGACAGGAAAGAAAGATTGGTTCTTCACAATGAGTAAAACACCCACCAAAAATAATGTCTCTTTGGGTGATGATACATCATACAATGTTGAAGGCATTGGTTCCATTTCACTACCACTTGGGCAACATAATTGTAAAATTACAGATGTTTTTATGTCCCTGGTTTAACAAAAAATCTATTATCCATGAGTCAATTATTGGATCACAATCTCAAAATTGACTTTGATTGTAAAGGTGATAAAAATATGTGCCTAATTCGAGATAAGTCACGAAGCTCAATTTTTTTTCCAAAAGCGTCGAATGTTGCAAGAATGTTTCAGTTGGATTTTGTTCAACGAAATGATTGAGCACTTTTAGGCAAGGATACATTATCAGCTCAACTATGGCATTGAAGACTTGGACATGTGAGTTTTGGCTATCTTGACACACTTCATCGATATGATATGGTTAGGGGTTTACTACCTCTAAAAAAGGGTATAGATAAATGTCAACATTGTTTGGTAGGAAAACAAAATAGGGCACCATTCAAACATAGTACATTTCCAGCTAAGGAAAAACTTGACTTGGTGCATATAGATTTGTGCGGACCAATGAGACCTAGCCACTCTGGGTTTCAATATTTCATGCTCTTTGTTGATGATTTTTCAAGAAAAATATGGATATATTGTCTTTCTACAAAATACCAAGCTTTTGAAACTTTCAAGAAATTTAAATCCCTTGTTGAAACAGAGTCTAGTAGGAAAATAAAAACACTCCGCTTAGATCAACGGGGAGAATACACCAACAATGAGTTTAATGATTTTTCGAAAACACATGGCATTCATCATCAAATGGATCCTCCTCACACAGTGCAAAAAAATGGTGTTATTGAAAGGTGAAATCATACTATCATGGACATGGTGTGATGTATGATTGATGATGCAAGTTTATCAAAAACATTTGGGCCGAAGCAGCTAAAATAACAATGTATTTACTAAACAAAGTTCCCACCGCAGCTCTTGATGGAGTAACACCACTTGAAACATGGTTAGGGCATAAGCCATATGTATAAACCCTAATTTCACATCTTTCCTAGATCAATTAATTCCCCTTCCTCATTTCCCACAAAAATACACTTTGAATTAATCAAATATAATTTCATTAATTATCCATTTCAAAATCTAAAAATAACCCAATCCTCACCACATGTCATTATTGTCCATGTTTTTCTACTATTGAATTAAAAATTCAAATTCAAATCCTCACCCACTCTTCATGGTCTCCACTCACCTAAAATCCTCCACGTATGAATTAAAAATCTAAAATCAAATCCTCACCCATTATTCGTGGTCCCTACTAACCTAATCTTGCCCACATTTTCAAACCATGATTACTTAAATTACTTTAAGTTAATCACTCCACCAGCTATAAATACAACCTTACCCCTCCCCTCTAAGGACACAAATAATAAGCTTGAATGTCCTATCTAAGTTATTGCATCCTTTTAGTAAAGAACCTCCTTTTTCCTCCTCCTAATGCCCAAATAGCCTCATAATATTTTTTTCCCATCAAGTGCAAAGTAAGAGGATCATTGTTGTAGGAAGGCCTTACTCCGTCTTGAAGAAAAGCACCTACATATCACATAATCATGGCTCAATCCAAGTTTCCTAGACCATTATGAGATTTTCTACGAAACGCAAAGGAGGAGGTATGATTATTGTATTTTACTTCGTTGTTAGTAGTGAATTTTGCCTAGTTTACATTCTCGGAACGCCGGTGGGACTTGAACTGGGTTTGCTATATGTTATCACATCTCTCTAGCTCTATTGTAGATAATGGTAAATCATTTAAAAACTAGGATGTAAAATACCTAGCTAATTTTTCACATCAAACTTAAATGGTCCACTCCATACTAACCTCGGGTAACGGTCAAGTAGAAGTAACCAATAAGACCTTAAAATCCATCATGGAAAAGATTGTCAATACCCATGGACATAATTGGCATACTCAAATTTACCCCTCTCTTTGGGCATACCATACATCTTACCGCATGCCTATTGAACCCACCCCATTTCCCCTTGTTTATGGTTGTGAAACCATTTTACCTATTGAGATAGAAATCCCATCCTTGAGGATCTCCTTAAAGGTGTAATTAATGAGGATGAATACTAACAGTCCAACTTCAAGAGCTTGAGCTTCTCGATGAAAAATGACTTAATGCTCTCAATCATATTCAAGTCTATCAAAACTAATTGTAACATAGCTATCATAAAAGGTAAGACCCAAAGAATTCAAAATTGGTGATCTCATTTAAAAAGAAAATCAAAAGAATACCACTAAAGAACAAGAAAAACAAGGAAAATTTGAGCCTAATTAGTTAGGACCTTATGTAATTAGAGATAAATTTGGCTTTGGAGCCTATAAATTAGCCACTAAAGATGGTCAAGATCTTGATGAACTAATGAATGAAGTTCATTAAAGAAATTTTATCCTTGAGATGTTCACTATTCCGAAACAACATGTACATTGTTCCTTCTGTCTTGCCTATCTCTGAATAATTTAAATTTATTCACTTCCATTGGCATATATTTTTATTATCAAAATCACATCTTCATATTTATCATCATGAGACAGGTGCTAATATAGATCCTATTAATTTTGTGAGTATCATACTTCTTATAATATCTCCCATTTTTAGTCGCTTTCACCTATGGTCATACCTAAAAGCTTACTGATGGTAATATATTCCCTTCAAAGACATTCTCTCTTTCATAACAAAGCTCTAAAATTCTTTACCTAGTTTGTTTGGTCATCCATCTAAGTCTTCGGTGTTGAACCTTCGTGTCCTACTAGTCAAGTGGGGCTGAGATTGGAGGTAGACATTCTTTCCTAAATAAAAATTGCTATTGTAAAATCCATTAATTCAATAACTTATGAATAATTCATCATCACATCCTTCATAGTCTTTAGTGTTGAGCTCACACTTCTTCTTAGTAGTGTGAGACTGGGAATGGAGGAAGGTGCCCTTACTCATCTACGTATTGTCTGTGATGATAAACCTTTTCCTCTTACAAGTGGCATGCGGCAATCATTCTCATAAAAACATAAAAAATTTGTGAAATATTAAAAAAAACAAAACAAAACAAAAAAAAAGATAAAATGGAATTCACTCACCTATATTTTACCTTCGGTGATGAGCCCTTGCTTCTTACTAGTAGCATGGGGCAAGGAATATGGAGTCATTTTAAAAATACAAAATCTTACAATGCTTGCAAATTATAGAATCCTCAAAGAAGTAATTTTTATTCCTAAGTTAAGACAAAACTATCCCTTCCCCTCATATCTTACCAAACAACAAACAACATAAATGTCTAAGCCTAGCACATGACTCATAACATGAAATCCATTTTTATAACTAGTTCAGGCTCCATTACGAAGAATGGAGTCACAATTTCCCAAGGGATTGGTGTTAGCATTTGTCTCTATATTCATTACCTAACTCCTATATCCTTCTTGATTCTCAATGATGAGCCCATGCATCTTAGTAGTTATGTGGAGTCAAGAATGGAATTGGACTTCTTTCCATCATATCATCAAACCATATCCTGCCAATGGAAAGAGAATTTGTATTATTTTGAGCATAAGTTACCACACTAACATGGTAGAATACGGATAATATCATGGTTTATCACCTCTGAAAAATAAATCTGCACTCTAGTCCATAAATTTCCAATCAAAGTGTAAAAATACACAAAAAAGGTGAAAATAGTTTAAAAATCTAAAAAAGTTTAAAATCTAAAAAAAAACATTGAAAATAATCGTCAAAAACCAATAACATTACAAATAATCGTCCAAAATCCAAAAACATTAGAAAGAATCATAAAAATCTAAACACATTTGAAAATCATTCAAAAATAAATAAAAATCAAAAATCAAAATAAAAAAAAATTAGAAGCGATTATCAAATATCCAAAAAACATTAGAAAAAAATATATATATATATATATATATATATATATATATATCATAAACAAAAACAAAAATGTTGTAAAATCGTAAAACTCTAAAAATACCAACACAATTCAACCTTTGAACTATTATCCCCAACGGATGATCAAATCACTTTATGACTACCTAATTCAAAACACTTCTCACATGAATCCTTGCTTAGGAAAATCGTCATTTACTTCCTTGTTTGAGGACAATGAACCAATACTTTACTATGTCCTCATACCCCGCTTGGGGCACATCCAATCAATCCTCATTATGGAACACATTAGGGACATGTTTATTAGTTCTTGTGTTGCATTATTAGTTATAAATTATTAATTAGTTTCTTGTATCTTGATATATTATAGGGGGCATCTTGATTTTATGTATCCTCGTGTTCTCGCTAATATTATTATGTTATCTGATTGCATGTCGATCTTTGGGGCATCATATTTTCTTAACGGCCTTTATCTATGCTCTCTTCCATTTGCATATCATACTAGGGCATCAAACCTTTTTGATGGCCCCCAAGTCTATGCTATCACACATATTACAATCTAGTCATTCTCGATATTTTATAACACAATGCATCATGTTATGTGTTATATTAAAATTAAGATACTTTTTGTCATGTGAGTATCTTCCTGCATGATCAACATCTTACTTTGCACCCCATCCGCGTCACCCATAATAATACGTTCCCAGCTTTGGGAATCCTACTTGATCATCGTTGTATTTTGTGAATCCTACTTGACGATCTTTATCAAGTAGCATTCACTATCCAAAGCAACTCCTCCTCCCCCACCATGCTCACCATGTATTTGATCCATTCATCCTCGCTCTCATTTTTACTCCTCCACCACTTACCCCCATATTACCCTTCTCATCCTTCCTATCCCCTCTCACCCATTTGTATTCTTTCCTTTCACCCTTCTCATTTCATGCTTGACAATCTTACTTAATAACCACTTTTATATGGGATCCTCGATGGAGGTTTACCATCTCCATAAGATCTTCATACCGTAGAATCTTCTTCACCACCTCCTCTCTCATCAAACAACACTCACCACCACACACATCACACCTCTTCTACTTCTCATTCTTGCATCATTACTCTCACCACGTGGGCATCCCAATTAAGGATTCCCCTCACACTCTCCGCCCTCCACTACATATATTCCTTCATCCATTCATGTTACACTCCTTTGTTTCATTTCTTTCTTGTTATCACCTCATCTCGTATCCTATTTTATCAAGCATACCTCACTCACTCATTTCTCATCCTTCCCCATATCCGTCTTATGCCTGGTCATCCTACTTAGAGATTCTCATAGTATGAAAAATTCACTTAAGGGTTCCACTTTAATCCATTTTTATACCTATTCCCACCAACTCTATCATAATTATTCTTCTTCTTTATTTTGGTGATCTTACTTAACCATTCTGGTCACATGACAATCTTATTTAAGACTTCCTCTTAAGATTGAGAAAAGGAAGGATAACCGGAGCGTGCCAAGCCAAGAACATAGATGCTAATCAAACATCATGATCAATAAGATGAAAGCAATTCACTAGAATAACTTTGCATAAACCTTTGTAAAAAAATGAGTAGTAATATCGTATATTATTATGGAACTCAATGAAATACAATGAGAATGGACCTTGCTTATATAGGAAAGGAATAAAAATATAAGAACCAATCAAGTTCATAGATCAAACCATAAATCATAGAAAGAACTAGTCATCAAAGAACTAGTCAAGTCCATAGATTTATGAGAGAACTAGACATCAAGGATCTAGTCCATACCATAGATCTAGGAAAGAACTATACCTAACAACTAGATAATATCTCCCTAATATCTAAATAAATAAAAATAAATATCCACAGACATAAGTGGGTGAGGATAAATACAATAAAGGTAAATAATGTACCTAGGTGAACATGAGCTAAACTATATACCTACTCTAACACCCCCTCTCAAGTGAAGCTAGGGGTCAAAATAGAAGTGGCATGTCCACGGTATGAGTCCTAGAAACTAGGCTCGATGAGGTACTCATGTACAATATATCCATGAAGAAATCTTGAACCAAAAGAAGGAGTTAATCCTACTATAAGGAAAGAGAAATAAGAAGAAGAAGGAAGTGGTGCGAGATAAAATTTTATGTTTCTTGACTACATCCTCTATGGCTTGCATTCACTTATAACACCTATATTCTTCATGATTACTACCCACACAAAAATATCATGAAGGACTAGACTTATTCTTGGATTTATAAGACTCCTTGGGTTTTGAGTTGTTTTCTTTGGCTTTAAGAACATTTTGAGATAGAGAAGGTATGGATTTGGTTTTACTATTTGATTTTCCCTTGCCCTTAGGATTAGATGTAATTAATGCCTTTTGAGAGGTGGAAGACTCAAGGTGAGACAATTTGGATTCTTCCTTAGTAAGTCTTTCACAAATATTTCTAAGTTAGGCATTTTGAATGTGTCACCTAAGGCATCCATGCTAGAAAAAATGTAGAAGCAAAAATTTGGAATGGTCCTCTCAACTTGGATAGAATCAAGTAAACACAATCTTCATCCTTCTTATCTCTTCCACTCCCCTTCAATCGTGTCAAAAATGCCTTAACTTGGTAAGATAGTCTATAATTGTTGGAAAATGTTTAGGATTAAGAGAGGTGATCTCAATTTTAAGTTGCACGGCTCTCATATGATCCACCTTACCAAATAAATCCTCTAATTTCTCCCATATTTTTGAAGGAGAGTTACACTTTTCCAAATGAAACAAAAGACTGTCACTTACATAAGTTCCTATCAAACCCATACACTCATCAAATTTACATTGGTACTAAAATTTCTCATATTCTCTAGTGAACATTGGTTGTTCTGAAGAAGTTAAAGCCCATAATCCTTTCTCGCTTAATTATTGTTTCCATTCTTGGTTTCCATGTGTGGTAATTATGTATTGTTAATGGCTCAAAATGATCTAATGCAGAAGTAGATAAAGATGCCATCCTCAAAAAATCACCAAAAGAAATGCAAGAACCAAGCAATGCAACAAGACCCCCAAACAATGCAACAAGAGCCCCCCAGATTTTGACACTTTATAATGAGTGCATGTTACAATATGGAAATTTATAATTATAGTGTGATTCTCAAAATAAATATTTCCAATGGAAAGAGCATAAAAAAACTATGCACTTTTACAAAAATGGCACTCAAAACCGAGTTACCGATCAAAAGATACAAGTTTTTCAATATTATGCTCTACTATTTATTTTAGTTTCCACTAAAATAGAATAAAATGCTCTTTCCTTCACCACACAAATAAAATGAAAGGGGGCTAGAGTTAAGCACCTACTAGTAGGAATCACAAACTTTAAGCCCTCATATGACCATACCATATGACCAGGGGCTAAGGATTTCAATGGGTGTGTGCAACTTACTATTCTAGGGTGTGTCATTTGTTTTCGAGAAAGTCACATCCAACTACTTCTTTTGGAAAAACTATTATTTCTAGACTGTGTTAAAAGTGACCTTTACCACCCAAAATAGTGGTCTACAGATTTTCCCGAAATAGTAATAGTTGTGCATACGATCTGTGGACCACCGCCAAAAAAGGAAAGAAACATCTTTTCAAAACTACCCAGATCGAGTCTCAAAAAACCTAGCAACACACAAAAAAATTCTATATTTCCTTTTTTATATGGCACGAATCCTGAGGTGAATCCAAGATGTTTCTCTGCACAACCAAAAAGGAAAAAAACAAATGGTCGATTTTGAAAAATCTTAGGGTTTTGTTGTCTTCTCGATCCAATGATTCTAAAAAATGCATGCAGCAAAAAAATATGAGCAAATCCTGAATATATGAATATATAAAGAATTTATTTGTAAAATAAAACTTACAGATAAATGTCAATAGCAATCTCCTGCTCTGATAACATAAAAGGAATGATAACCAGATCATGCCAAGCCAAGAACACAAATGGTAATTAAACATCACGATCAATAAAATGAAGGAAATTCACGAATAACTTTACATAAACCTTTGCAAACAAACGAGCAACAATATATTTATTATGGAACTCAATGAAATACAATGAGGATGGACATATAGGCAAGGAATAACAATCTAAGAACCAATCAAGGTCGTAGATCAAGCCATAAATCATGGAAAGAACTAGTCAAGTCCTTATATTTATGAGAGAACTAGACATCAAGGATCTACAATACCATAGATCTAGTCATACCATAGATGTAGAAAGAACTAGTGAATACCTCAAATCAAGGAAAGAACTATACCTATCAAGTAGATAATATCTCCTAATATCTAAATAAATAAAAAGAATAATCCACACACATAAGTGGGTGAGGATAAATACAATAAAGGTAAATAATGTACCTAGGTGAACATGAGCTAAGGTAAATACCTACTCTAACAAGTTATCTACCCTATGGCCTTCCCCCATCCCATCATATATCCCCCATCTTATTTCTCCTACCTCTCGTCACGATCATCTACTTCAACCTACCATTCCACCCCTATCCCCAATATCATTTTGTCTTTCCCCTTTCATATCATCCCTATCGGTTAGGTGATCTTATGAAACCTCTCTGGTATCATGACGATCTTACTTAAGAGATTCTCTTAAGCATGACATGTCATTTTACACTCACCCATCACTCTAAAATCTCACCATCCATATTTCCTCTTCATTCCCCATTATCACATATTTTTACCACTACTATCACCCTCCTCTACTTGCAATCTTACTTAAACCACTCACCCGACATGGTGATCTCACTTAAGAGTCCCTCTTAAGGATGATCTGTCTCCTTTCCTTTCCCCATCACTACACACCCTTCACCCTTCACTTTTTCTTGGCATTCCCCATTATCACATCCTTTCACCTCCTTTTCCATTCTCGCAAACCCCACTTATCACTTGACCACTTGTCATCTCCAGTTTTGATCACTTGGCATTCTTACTTAAACACTTCCATCACATGAAAATCTTATGTCAGGGTCCTCCCTATGCTTAACTTATCATCGTGAACTTCTCCCTCACCTCATTATTCATTCACTTTGTTGATCGCTTCTTCCACCTAGTATCTCCTACTACCCACTTTTTCCTCCTACTATTATCCTTTCTCCACATATCCTCTTACAACATACATCTAATCTCTTCCACCTATAATCATGTTCTTTTCCCCCATTTTCCCCTTCTTGATCCATCATCCTTCATATTTTTCTTCATCCTCACCTCACTCATCCTCATCACCCACATCCTCTCCTCACTTTCACCTAGTCCCAACTAATCCTTCCCATTTTCTTTACTCTTTGTAGTTCATCTTCTGAAATCCCCCACATTTCTACCCACACATGTGTTCACCATTATTGTTAACATTCCTCTATCATTCTTTCATCATCATATTCTATTCTGTGCACTAATAATTGTAATTGGATTTCTCCAAAATAATCAATCCTCATTCCGCATGACCACATTCACTCTCTTGGACCTTCTATATTTTCCCTTTATTGCTTCCCTCCTCTAAGCCCACCAATCATTGTAAGGGGCCTTTCCCTAACATCCCTTTGTTGGTGTTACCCTTTCCAATCCTTGTTACCTTTCTCCTTTTCTTCATTTTTTCTCTCACCCTTCCCCACCACTCATTGTAAGGGGGATTTCCCTAACATCCCCTCATTGGCATTGCCTCCTCTATCCCCCATTCTCTTTTCTCTCCTATTCTTTTCCCTCAATCCCACCATTTCTTATCGATTCTTACCCATCTCTCCATCTTCCCTTCGCCCTCTTCAATATCTTTACTTGTCTTCATCATATATCATTTATCTATTTTCTTATAGTCCTAATATCCTAATTTCATGCATCTCCACATCTTTTCAAACGATGTCATTACGCCCCACTTTCTTCTCTTTACATTCCTTATATTGTTCCCTTTCCACTTATTATCCCCTTTTGTATTCCTTTCCTTCTACATCATTTTATTTGTTATCCTATTCTCTCTCCCACCCCTCGTCTTATTTTCCTTCCCCTATATCATCTTCTTCCCCTTTTTGCATCACATTTCTTCCTTACTTCCCCATCAATAACCTTTGGATCGTCAACATTTTCTTTTTTTTATTATCATACCACCCTCCACATGCATCTCCATACAGTTTTCTCCATATTCTTTACCTTGGTATTCCTCGCATGATGACACGATTCCCTCAATATTCTCCCCGTATTTGATCTATCTTCCTTTCCTCTCCCCTAATTTTCATGTTTCTTCTAACCACTTCTTTTTTCTCTACCACCCCTACCTTTTCATTCATTATGTATTTTTTATCTTCTTTTCTCTACTCTTTTCACACTTTCCTCACCCCTCATAGTTTTTTTTTTTCTCTATTCTACTTCTTTCATCCTCTTTCCATTTTCATCCATTTCATCCCCTACTCCCACCTCGTTTTCTCCTTCTTATTTATCCTTTCCTATTTCTGTTTTTCTTAGCTCTATCATTTCTTTCACTTTCACGCATCCATCTTTATTATATCTATTTATTCCTTCATTTGGCACATCTCTCAATTTCATCCCTTCACCCTCTACTCTGTCATTTTCCTATTTTTGCCTTGTTTTCCTTCATCATTCCCTTCTTCCCCTATCATCCCCATCTCTTATTTCTACCTCTTTCATTCCCCTTTTTCCCCTCCCTATCTTCCTTACTCTTCTCATAATCAACCCCCAATCCTATCCATTCCATTTTCTCCTTCCCACACACCCTCACACCTAGCATTCAAGGCTAATTGAATCCTTTCTCCATTTGCATCATGCGTCATTCCAGCCTCTCTTCCACTCCATTATCATCTTTTCTCTTCATAATTCATTTATCTTATTTTTGAGAGTTCTGTCATATATTCCATTCTCGTTAGTCCTCTCGAGAGGGCATCACCACATCTATCCATAATCACATCTTTTCATGACATTTTTTCTTGGATGATACTATGACATCCGTCACTCACCACTTTCTATTCTCCCCAACCAACATTCGCTCTACCTTTTACTTAAGAAAAGTAGATTGAATTCTTCCCCCATCTTGTTTGCTTTATTTAAAAGGACACTACTTTTATAATACCCTTTCAAAGAGGGGAAAATGTAAAACCCTAATTTAACATCTATCCTAAATCAATTAATTCCCCTTCCTCACTTTGCACAAAAATACACTTTTAATTAATGAAATATAATTTGATTAATTATCCATTTCAAAATCTAAAAATAACCCAATCCTCACCACATGTCATTATTCTCCATGTTTCTATACTATTGAAATAAAAAGTCAAATTCAAATCCTCACCCACTCTTCATGGTCCCCACTCACCTAAAATCTTGCACTTATGAATTAAAAATCTAAAATCAAATCTTCACCCATTCTTCATGGTCCCCACTCACCTAATCTTGCCCACATTTTCAAACCATACTTACTTAAATTACTCTAAGTTAATCACTCCCCTAGGCTATAAATACAACCTTACCCCTCCCCTCTAAGGACATAGAGAATAAGCTTGAATACCCTATCTAAGCTCTTGCATTATTTGAGTAAAGAACATCCTTTTTCCTCTTCCTAATGCCCAAATAGCCTCATAATCCTTTTCCCCATATAGTGCAAAGTAAGAGGATCATTATTATAGGAAGGCCTTGCTCTGTCTTGAAGAAAAGAACCTACATATCACTCAATCAAGGATCAATCCAAGTTTTCTAGACCATTCCGAGGTTTGCTATAGAACGTGAAGGATGAGATATGATTATTGGTATTTTACTTCCTTGTTAGTAGTGCATTTTTCCTAGCTTATAACATTTATTTCACACCTAAGAGTTTTTGGATGTAAAGTAAGTATGCACATTCTAAGAAAAAATAACTAATCTTGATATGAAATCAAAAAAACTTATCTTCTTGGGATACAATGATGAAGCACTTGGCTATAGACTTATGAATCCAAGAACAAGAAGGGTATACACCAGTTGGGATGTTGAGTTCTTTGAGAAGAAAAAAGAAGATGATCCTTCCATACACTCACATGATGAAAAACTCATCCCTATAGTAAAAAAAAAGGATGGTAGTCACTTTGATGACGACAGTGATGATGGGGAAGATAATGAAATTCAACCTCCCACATAAACCAAAAAAGTATGCCTAAATGGTATATAAGTATGATTAGAGATGCAAAATTGGATAGTGTCCCCGACACATCTACCACTGAATGAGGACTCATAGTATGGCTCAAAATGAGGTCAATTTGGCCTTAATGAGTAAATTTTTGAAACTATTGAGCCATCCTCAATTTCATAAGCCCTACAGTCTAAACCTTGGAAAGATGCTATGGATGTAGAATATAAGTCACTTATGAAAAATAATACATGGCAACTTACAGATCTTCCACCAGTTAAAATTTGATTAGATGCAGATGGATCTTCAAAATGAATTACAAATCATATGGAAAATATAATAAGCATAAGGCTAGACTAGTTGCTAAGGGATATGCTTAAAAAGAAGGCATTGATTATGAGGAGACTTTTGCTCCCACAGCTAAGATAAATTTTTTTAGGTTAATATTCTCTCTAGCTGCATAATTTGGTTGGAAAATACTCCAAATGGATGTGAAATGTGCCTTTCTTAATGGTGATTTATAGGAAGAAGTTTACATGACTCAACTAGAAGGTTTTGTCATACCAGGTAAAGAGGAAAAGGTATGTAAACTAATAAAATCACTATATAGTCTAAAGCAATCTCCCAAGGCATGGTACATAAAAATCGATGAGCATCTCATTCAACATGGATTCAATAGGAGTCCATATGATCCTAATCTCTATCTCAAAAATCAAGGGGAGAGATAGTGATTATTTTAGTATATGTCGATGATCTGGTCATCACTAGAGGATCAATGAGGATGATTGAGTCAACAAAGAAAGATCTAACACGATCATTCAACATGACCGATCTCGGGCTTTTGCATTATTGTCTTGGACTTGAAGTTTGGAAAATAGAAAATCATATCTTTGTGTCAAAATTGAGATACTCCAAGAGGGTAAGTGCAGCAAGTTGGGGGACAATTAAGTTGACATCAAATCCTAAATTTTACATCAAAAACAACAAAACATCAAATTTAGTCTTCTGCAGACTTGAACCATGTTGAAAACTTAAAAATATGTCATAAAAATGGTACCATCATGTAGGAGAGACTATTAGCTTTGTAGAAATATTGATTTTAAAGTGAATAGAATAGGATAAATATCATTTTATAATTTTTTACTAGTTTTAGGTCTCTAAGACACTTTTTCTATGAATGTTCATGTCTATGTTTAAGATTGCAAATTTTGTTTCACTTGTCGAATGTGATAAAAATTATACCATCCCAACCATGATGAAATTATATACATGTTCAAAAAAATTTATTTGATTTCAATATTTTTGATGAAGTTATAGCAGGAAAACGGAAAGTGCTCTTTTTTCATTATGTTTTCAGACCACTTTTTCGGAAAAAATCATAAAAAATAAAATATTGTTCAAAAAAATACAAAATAAAATCTATCCCAAGATATATAGTAGCATCTAACTTCTCACTAAAGGAAAAAAATATATATCAATTTTTGGTCATTCGAATTGCAGCAAACGAACTACAATCTTATAAGCATTTTAAAAAAAAATACCAAGTCATTGAATTTTGAGTGTTTAATATAGCTAAACTTGTCCAATTTTTTTAAAATTAGTAGTTTAGAAACTAGATTCCGGATTCTACGATTCATATTAATTTTTTCTAATTTTGAGTGTATGCATTGCTAATAATCCCTACATGTTGATATTATGTTGTTATTTGCAATATGATGTCCACTTATGACCCCTTTTTTGTCCTCCAACTTGGTGCACTTACCCAAGACAATGCTCGAGAAATTCAATATAATGGATTGTAAGCCATTTTCAACATCTATGGAGATAAGACTTCAACTATCTCAAACAAATCCATCACCACAAGTAAATGCAACTCTCTATCGGCAGTTGATCGGGAGTCTCATCTACTTGACTTACACTAGGCCGAATATCAGCTATGTAGTTAGCTATCTTTCACGGTTCATGCAAGAACCAAGGGTATCTCACTAGAAAGAAGTAAATTAGATACTTGAGGTACATAAGAGGAACTATGGACTATGGCCTAGAATACAAGAAGAATAATAACTTCTTCTTGATAGGATATTCAGATTTAGATCATGTAGGAAACATAGATGATAGGAAATCCACTTCAGATTTGTATTCTTTTTGGGATCTAGACTAATAT
Source organism: Taxus wallichiana var. yunnanensis (assembly GCA_018340775.1). Classification (NCBI taxonomy): domain Eukaryota; kingdom Viridiplantae; phylum Streptophyta; class Pinopsida; order Cupressales; family Taxaceae; genus Taxus; species Taxus wallichiana. Next base: position 739,571,961 of record CM031244.1, read on the forward strand.
CATGGGGAAGTAAGAAGTAAATTATGTTTAAAGATCCTCCAAAGAATCAAAATATCGTGCAGTAGGTGGAGATGTCTATGAAGTGATATGGCTCTGATGTATACTTGAAGGATTGTGAATAACACAAAAATATCTAACTATCCTATATGTTGATAACAAAGGAGTAGTAAAACTTGTTCGAATCCAGTTTTTCATGAGTTCACCAAACAAATTGAGGTGTAGGTACATTTCATTCATGAACATGTTTAGAACAACAACATCTAGCTCCAATATTGCCTAACAAATATGCAACGTGCATATGTCTTCACAAAGTCACTTGCTCAAGGTAAATTTGAGGGTTTTAGATAATTTCTCTCCTATTCACTTGAGACCATGCTGAATTAAGGGGGAATGTTATGAATAAAACTTAGCTTAATTCATCATTAGTTGATATTTGAATAAATGTAATAAGTTAAATTATTTAATTAAATACTTTAAACTTATGTCAATAGATATTAGTTGTCCTTAGTTGTTAGTTAACTAAGTGATAGTGTTATCATCCCAATGTTTGTGGGATCATGTTCTATCTTTTACATATTTTGTTCCCGGATGATTTCCATGAGGGACAATAGGGGCAATTAGGGGCAATATGCTATTTCTGCATATTTGCTCAAATTAGATGATTTGTTTCCATATATTGTGGATGAGATAGAAGTTGTCCAATATCTATAAATATTGCAGCTCTCTCATTTGTTTGTAATGCTTGATTTTTATATTAATAAAATACACAAGCACCGTCTTATTTCTGTGTAAATATTCTATGTCAATATTGTTTTCAAGTATTCATTGTCAAGAGAAAGGATAGCCGAATCCCCTCTTCTGGTTTTTATCTCCATTAATGAACAAGAGCTCTGTAAATCACAAAAAATGGATCATTCTTCATTCTTTTCTCTGTATTTCTTGTCATTTCTCCATGAGATGAATTTCTAGTTGGTTTTGAAGCCAAATTGATAATTTTAAAGAGGTGTAAATTTTAATCATTAGAAAACAAATTTTATTAGGCATACGCGATAAAATGGGATAAAACTTATCAGTAAGCACTTAAGTGCTATGAAAGTTGTTAAAAGGTGGAAATGGTAGGACCACGTGATGGAGAAAATCATGAGATGTCCCATCCTAAAATAATCATGCTCAAACTGACCCGATATTCACTTTTTGAACCTCTTGTTTTCATGAGTGCATTTGTTTCATGTCACTTTCCAAAAGTGGATCTGTAACAAATATTATCCTTTTCGATATTATTTTCTTGGGGACAAAGTATGGATGTATACAAATTTTTATAAATATATGAATTTGACCACGGGTTAAGGGATTTTGGTCTTTTGGGAAAGTTTTCAATTTGAAGTAATTCAATACATAAGTTCTTTCTTTTCTTAATTTCCTCTATTATATTTTTCTCTCTCTTTAATCAATTCAATGGATCTTTTGTTTTTCATTCGATAGAATATTTGTGCTCTGGTTTATGTGAATCTTTAGAAGTTTGTGTCTTAAGATTTGTGTAGATGGTGAAGTAATTGATCCTTTTCTATATTTTCTGGTTTAATGTGAGTAGGAGATACTTTGCTATCTATATTTCCCAAAAGAATTGTTGTTTTCTTCTTTCTCCAATTTCTATATTCTTCCATTCCTTCGATTAATAATCTTTTAAGTATGAAAACATTCTAGGATATCGGGGTCCAAATATTGAGAGTTACATATCTATACATTTGTTTTCCTGCTTTCAATAAGGGAACCTCTCCCATTAAAGAGGAAGAACTTGTTGTCCCCTAATTGTGGTTTCAATCCATGTTTCATTTTGAAACCTAACACGCCCGCACTCTTATACTTAACTGATTTGGGCCCCCTTTGAATTTGACCTCTATTGACCCTTGGCCATGTGGAAGGGATGGCTCAAGTTTGAGTCTCCTCTTTTGGCTCCCATCTTTAAATTACACTGAGATGACACATGTTTCTTTCCACTTGTTTATACTTTTCAAAGGTTGAATTTGTCCCTTGTTAGGCCTAAGACACATGGAAGCTTCGCACTCATTTGATTTTTCCCTTAGAGATGCACCGATGAGGCATGTGGAGGCTTCCTCTAATTCTTCCATACTTAGCCAATTTTGGGCTCACCCTTAATCGTTTGTAAAACCCGCAGACTTTGCACCTTTCTCTGTTTCTCTCCTTTGAGCCTCTAGTTTTTGAGACATTCTTTGGTCCTTTCCCGACCATGTTCCTCCATTTTAGAGCCTGTGCTTGCAACCTGTTTGTTAGATTTGAAGCATGGGATCATATGACAGAACCATCCCTTGGATTTCTTCCTGCATAGGGTCATGTTTGATCAATTTTGTGGGGGAAGAATTAAAATAACAATACCTTTATGCATAAGGCTGTCGTATATGATTTTCTTTCACATTATCCTTAACCGGAGTCTCCTTATTTTCTTCCTTGATTCTTGATTCACCAATTTACTTGCATGTGATCATTTTCTCCTACTTCATTTATTTGTTCTTGACTTCAGTTTTGAATCCCAAACCAACTCTATCACCTGTAAATTTCTAATTTCTCAAGAGCTCATCAAGAGCCTTGGTACTTTCTTAAAACTTTTGAAAAGACATAGTTTTCTTACCAACCTCTAGCAACTCAGCCCTTAGGAACTCTATATATTCTTGATATTTTGAGCACAAACCATATTTATCTTGTAAAATTGAAGCAAGATACTTTACCTTCTCTTCTAATAATCTTATTGACTCACTTTGCTTGATTGATTCATATTGGTACATTTCTTCTATCTTTTACATATGAATTTCATACTCTTTGACTTGAAGTCTCATCTTCTTGTTCTCTTTCTCAACATGTTTTAATTTTTTTCAATTCCTTAAAAGTAATCTTTTAAAACCTCATCATCTCCACTAGAATAATTGTAATAACCTAAAAGAGAATCTCCTATCAAAGAATATTTTTCACTAGAATACTTCAACAAAGCCTCATGACCTATATAATCATGATCATTTTAAGACTCATAATATGAAACACCACTATTACCATTACTTAATTCATCATCTTCATTTGTATATAAACTCATTTCCTACATTTTTGTAATCAAACTTCTTAAAGGTTTTATTTATCTTATCATAATTTTCATTTTTGTTGCCATGATCACTATAATGCTCATGTTTATCATGATCTTATTTCTTATTCTTATTAGGTAAATTGACAACAAAACATCATATCTTACCACATTTTACAAATATTTATAGTAAGCTTATCTTTTTACTTACCTAATCGAAGCTTCATTGTTATAGCCACCATAACAAAGATCTCTTCATATTCAATCACTAGAGTGGCTTCATAATCATTTACCTTCTTGTTTTTATACCTCATTTCATAATTGAATGCTACCTATTCTTTGGCTTATTTGGGTTACATATTCACATCGTATAGGCAATCAAGGTACCATGAAAATCATCCATCTTCAAAGTATTCAAATCCTTTTCTTCTTCTATAGAAAATACTTTGGAATTACACTTTGTAGTTAGTGATCTTAGTACCTTTTGAAAAACCATTTCTTATTTCAGTTATTCTCTTAATCCTTTATTTCTATAAATAAATTTTTTTACCCTAAGTAGATATGTAGAAATGGACTCTTCATCATTAATCTTAAGAGACTCAAACTGATTTCTAAAGGTTTGAAATTTACCAATTCTTACCTTTGAGTCACCTTCATATAGAACTTGTAATTTATGCCATGCTTCCTTTGGTGATTTACAATACATAACCATTCCCAACTCAATTTCTCCAAGACCCTGAATAATAACATTAAAGGCCTTATAATTATGTTCATATGCATCCTTGTCTTCCTTATCTTTAATAGGAATGAAAGGAGTAATATAGCCATCTGCCATTATTTAACAAGCGTTGAACCCTTGTGACATAATATAGGTCTTCATCCTTAGCCTCCAGAATGTAATTTTTGTTCTATCAAACATAGGAGCTTTGTATTTGAATTTAATACTTGTTATTTTTAATTTAGGATATCCTTTCAAATTGTCATAGCTCTCTAAATGGACTGCTTCGATAAAAATTATTCAAGAATAATGGACGAGAGATGGAAGGGTGAATCGGTCCTTACAAAAATAACTTCTATTTTAGATAACTCACACAAACCATTAAACATTTATCCATTCATTAATGTGTGCACAAAAACATACAACTTTTATCCAATAAACCAAGAACAAGATAAACAATACCACAAAAAAATATGTCGGTGGGAAACCTCAAGGGGATGAAAAGACAAAAAAAAATTTGTTGGTATTACACACAACAAAGAATCAAGTAAATATTAGACATCTCAAGAGATTAATTTAGTGAGGCGCCAACCCCACAAGGAGTGCCAAACCATAAACCCTTATAAATACTACACACAAATAAGAGACTTGCATGAATATGACTCATCACACAAGATTTTGATTAATTATGATCACTTTGAAAATATGTTGATACCATATCTAATACTTGTAACACCCAAAAAATGATGCTCTAGGAACACGCTACAACCTAACACTTAACCGAATATTGTGACTATTTTTTTTAAAGTTATAAAAAGGTTACAAGGGTGTTTGACCCTCATGGTTCATTAAATTAACTTACATCACTAAACTCAACTTTAAGATTGATAGGCTAGGTATAGTTAAAATATTCCATACTTGTAATTTACTTTACCTCTAAGATTCATTAATTAAAAGTAAACTAGGAAGGTGCCATAGAATAATTTACATAGCTAAATGTTTTCTTCTATTTAGTTAATGTTCAATCCTGAAAAGGTTAACCTTATGATTATTTATTTAAATATTTTACCCTATTAACTTAGAGTCCTTTCCATTAACTCTTAAGGCTTGCTAAGAACTGAAAAAAAGGTTTAGCACTCTAAGGAAATTAAATGGACCAACTCCCCAATTACACATACCCTTAAGGATTTAATTTAAACATTTAAATTACATTTCTACCAAACAAAAGTAGGGTGAAACCTCCACCCTTAGATCAAAACAATCTTGGCCACTAGATCCTAGGGTTCCAAACTAGCCCTAAATTTCCTTATGAATTTCTATTAAAACCTTTCCTTCATTTTATTCTCCTCATTTGGTCTATTTGTTTTGTTAAAAATTGCAGGTTGGAGAGAAGGGGGCCATGGGAGCAAAGGAGGAAGAACCATGGAGGATTTTAAAAGGAGATCTAGTCTAGATTTTTTTAGATTTTAGTTTATTTGTTTTTATAACTTACATTCAAGGATTGGGAGGGATTTCCTTCACCAATCTGATTTTATTTCAAGCCATTTGTATTTGGGTTTTCAATTTAGGGGCAAACCCTACCCCCATTGTTATAAATGAAAAGAATGGTTTTAATCCACCATTTGGAGATTTATATTGCCCAATACAAGGATTTTCTCATTGTTTCCTTATTGGTAGTTATTAGTTAAATATTACAACTTATAGATTAGTATAAACTAGTTAAATTTTTTACACAGGTGCGGATCTCGAGGAGTTTTATCATAAGTGAGAACCAACGCCTAGAGTAGGTCGGCAAGCCTGGGATTGCCGCTCTATCGGGTGGTGGTTTTGAGACTACCACCTTAGCCTAAGTGGTGGTTATGGGACCGCCACTCTACATATGGCGGCGATCTTGTTTCTTAAAAATAGAACCTAAAAACACGAGATTTCACAAAAACTAAAAGTTATTGAGAATTGTTAAAATGCATTATGAGTTCATTTTTGTACATCTAGAGTTTTGGTTTTCAAATTTAATACTATTTGTTCATTCCTTTGTTAAATCTACTCATTTTAAAGTATTATTTAATCCAATTAAATAGATATACTTTACAAATTCATTATATTATATTCAACTCGGGGATAATTTTAGTGGCGAATATTTGTAATATGGTTAATATCCCATTTTTGAAAAACATGAAAAGGTGAATTTTCTAGTGCAATTTAGTGACCTGTTCACCTAAAACTTACAGTTTAATTTTTTTAGGGGTTGGCTTCACCTACCCTTGAAACTATCCCCTATATAATCCTATATTATTCACCATGTAGAACACTACTAGCTCACTCATACCACCTAGGGGCATATGTATTATCAAGTACAGTAAATGTACGACATGAGGGCGGAGGTTGTAGATGTGCGACAAAGAGTTTGTTGATGCATGATAAGGAGATTTTTTTGACATGTGATAGGGAGATTTTGTTGATGCGCGACAGAATGTGCAGAGGAAGTAGACACGACAAAGTGTTTTTGATGTGCGTAACATGAAGAATTTTTTGTTGTGTGACCAGGATGGCGGAGAGGCCGGGACACATGCAATGATAGAGATTTGCTGACACGCATCAACAAGGTGGTTGACGCACATCAATGAACCTCACTGATGTGTGTCAACAACCTTGTTGATTCACGTCCAATGAGGTTCTATTGACGTGCATCATGAGGATGTTGTCGAACAAAACCCTCGCTGACGTATGTCAATAAGGTGGTTGGCGCGTCAAAAGAACCTCGGTGGCGCATGTTAACAAGGTTATTGACATGTGTTAGTGAGGTTCATTGATGCACGTCAACCACCTTGTTGACACACATCAACAAATCTCTATCGCGCATCTGTAGCCTTCTATCCCACCACTTAAAAATTAGGAAAAAAATTGCACATGTCGGACCCCAAAAATTCACCTTTCCGTGAAACCGGTTCCATGGATATTCGCCAAGTATTTTCCACCTCCAATTTCTAATAGGTCTCTTAAAATGAACCCTAGTTCAAATAGTCATCTTTCAAATTCCATGAGCAAAAGGGATTTAAATCTACTTTTACATTGTTATTCTCTTACTACAAAATCAACATTTCCAATAACAATAAACTTCAAATTTGTTCTCTTGTTCCCATTTTTACTACAACATATATATGTTCAAAACAACTATAACAACTTTATTTTCCATTCAAATTTACTATGTATACATTTTCAACATCTACAACTTCTATATTTCCTTTCTCATTTACAACATTACAACTTCACAATGAAAGTGAATTACTTTCTTTTCTATTTCACAACTAACTTTACAACACAAATATTTCTTCTCTTTTTCAATATATAATACAACTTTCATAACCAACAATGGAATGCAATTTTTCCTTCACTAGTTCAATACAATGTCCTCCACTTAAAGTGGGAAATCATACAAGAATATAAGCTAAAAATAGAATACAAAATTACAAGTTCCTCCACTCTAAGTGGGAATAACACAAAGGAAGTTTCACAAGGTCTCCAACAAAACTCCAAGCTTCAAAAATCCAAAAAGATAGCTCCTCCAAGGTTTGTTTGATTCAACACAAAATGGGTGGAGAGGAAATGCTCTCCACCCAACCATGATATGCAATAAAGAGGATAAGCTATCCTCTCCATTGGCCACCGAGCCCCAACCACATTACAATGGGAGATAATTCCACCACATGGTAACAACAAGCTTCCATAATAAGAAAAAATATTTCACAACCATTTCAACCACATTCAAATCAACAACAACACAAAAAATTCTTAAAATGAAAGTCAAAGGAGAAAGACCTATGGAGAGGCCACTTATGCTTCCCAATGGGAATGGGTGCCCACCTTAAAGCCTCCAATGCATATCTCAAATCACCTACATACTCTTTTTCCTCCCTCAAGTAACCCTTATACCTCCCACATACTCTTATTCCTCCCTCCATCTCTTATGCCTCCCCCATAAAAGAAAAACAAACAAATGCAAGCATTTCTTGTATAAGCTGGGGCACCCAACCCAAAATCCCTCCAAACAAAAAGGTAAACTCTTATGCCTCCTACATGAAATCTCTCAATGGTCTCCTCTTACTCTAAACTTAGGCAATCTACCCACACCCAACAATAATTCTAAGGAAAACAATACTCAACACAAGAACATAAACACAAAATAAAACATAACATAAGAAAGGAAAAGTTCCTACCTTTCCATAGTAGAGCTTGTTCCAAGAGTAAATATCTAAGCTCCTAAAAATAAAGGAAGCATGAACAACTCTAATAATCCACAAGCACTTCCAACAATCCTCTAACTCTCCAAAAATGCAAGAGCACAAAATAATGTAGTAACCCCAAAAAGGAAAAGAACTTTAATAAATAGAAAAAGGAATGAGGAGGATGATGTGGCTCTGAGAAGGATGCCACCTAATTTCCTCTCCACTCCATATCACCATAGTTAACCTCATATTCCAAATCACAATTAATAATCGGACGAAGGAATGACATTTTACTTACACACACAATTTAAGCCCACACCCCCTCGGAAAAATTTATTACTTGAAAGAAAGTGCAATAAACAATTCACCTTTTTATCCTCCCAAAACACCTAATGGGGTCTAATTTTTACCCCCTAACCCATAGGTAGGGTTGGTATAACAATTTAAGAGGTGTGGAACAAGTTTTACTTGTCCCAAAAGCCTTCAAAATTGGCCCTTAAGGCCAAATTCGAGTTTCCCATGAAGGGTAGAGTGTACAACACTCAAGATCTCAAGCATTCAACACAAAACACAAAATCCAAGAGCAAATCAAGTCTAGTAAATGAACTTCTTTTGGTCACATCTTTAATTATTTTAGGACAATATTTATTAACTTTAATAAGACACTTAAAGCCACTAAGATAAAGGGGAAAAAACATATATCAAAATCTAAATAAATAAAACAAGTAAATTACATCACTCAAAAGAAACACATACTAACAATAATAAAAGGGAAAAATAAAATAAAAGACAACACATGACCCATTCGTCACAATTTTCCCCTAATCAAATAATTCTAACACACACACAATTACATGTTACCATGGTGACTCTTGTTGAATTCATCTAGAATTCCAATGTGGTTGGTCTCCAATCCCCCCATTATTTGTTGTGAATATATATATACACCTGAAAATCACAAAATATCTCCTTTGGCCTTGTGGCTGCATTAAAACATCTATGCCAAAATATGAAATATAAATCTAGAATCATCTATATATGAACTAATATCATGTAAGAAAATACGATATCATTTACAAATTTCTAGCAACATTTCTATCCAACGTTTCATTGATGTAAAAATGATCACAACATTAATTAAAATATCAAATCCTACTCATGGTGAGGAAAGTATATCGCATGTCGAAATATATATAAACAATAATGTCCACGGTAGATTAACATCAATATAAAATGTCTCTAATAATCAACATGCATCATATATGACTCGAAATCAACAACACTCCAATATCTCTAACATCTAGTATCATGCTAAATCTAAAAGCTACAACAATGTCTATAATTGTATTTGACATTAACATAAACAATAAAAAAGGGTGTCGAAGGAAAATGGGAACTACATCCCCTTCCCTTAGACTTGACTTCCTCCCGGAGGTCACTTGGAACAAGTGTGGAAACTAAAATCATAGTAAATTAGCATCCTCCCATGTAGTAATAGTCTCATAATACCTATATCACTTAACCCCAACCTTTTTAATCTCTAATGCGAAGGCCTGGGTCTTGCAATCTATAATGAGGATGGAATCCACCATCACACCCCCCGATCCTACACCTATAATGTAGTCCAATCTAAAATGTGAGATGGATTAGAAACATATCTCTTAAGCACATAAACGTGAAACACATTATGGATGCGAGACAAGATAGGTGATAATGCTAGATGATAGTCCGAGGGACCGATGCGCTCCAATATCTCAAATGGACCCAAAAACCTAGGAGAAATCTTAGAACATTTTCCATAATGGATAGGGCTCTAATGCGGTATGACACAAAGGAACACTTTCATGCCCACCTCAAAACTTTGATTTTTCCTATATTGGTTGGCATACTTCTTCTACGTGTCCTGCGCTTCCTACAATCTCTACCTAATATAGACAACCTATTGCTCCATGTCCCGCATGATAAGGCTGGCCCAAGAGAAACCTTGTCCTCTAACTGTCCCAACTAAGAGGTTGCCACTGCATTCTCTGCCATATAATGCTTGAAAAGGATCCATGCCTATCAAACTCTGGAAACTATTGTTGTAGGAAAACTTAACTAAGTATAGATACTCCTCCCATCTCAATTAGTGATCCATAACATACATTCTAAGCATGTCCTCTAGGATCTAATTCACTTGCTTAGTCTTTCCATCAATCTCGGGTGGTATGCCATGCTAAAATTAGTCCTCATCCTGAGAGCATCTTGTAAGGTGGTCCAGAAATGGAAAGTGTACAAAGGATCATGGTCGCAAATGATCTTCCATGGAATCCTATGTAATCTGACAATCTCATCAAGATATACCCATGCCACTACACTAGCTATGTAGGTGGTCTTTACAAGAGAAAAATGAACCACTTTCATCAATTTATCCATCGTAACAATGATGGCGTCGTGGTGGTATCTTGACATCGGTAACCCAATAATGAATTCCATGGAAATGGTGTCCCATTTCCACTCAGGTATGGTATGATGAAAAAGAAGGCCAACTAGATGCTTATGCTCATCCTTCACCCGCTACACTCTAAAATAGCATGACACAAACTAAGCTACGTCTCTTCGAAGTCCTCTCCAATGGTAAAAATTTCTCAAGGTGGTTTGCATCTTCTTCACATTGGGATGGGTTGAATAAGGTGCACGATGAGCCTCTGTCAAAATGTCCTATCTCAAGCGTCCATCTCTAGGAACATATATTAGACCTCTATGTCTCGAGAATAATGTCTTCTTGTAATAAAATCCATCAAATCTCCCCTAAGGGGTCTCTAGGACTCAAACTCTGCTTTGGCTACAAAGTAGAAGTTTTCATGAGGAAGTTGCTTTAAAATCTTCCTCTACAAATCTATAACTACTAAAGTAGCCATAGCCACATGTCTCTATCTACTCAAAACCTCTCGAAACCACATTCTCCTTCCCCTTCACTTGGATAAATTATGTGGCCCAAATATTGCACCTCTGTCTGAAATAACACACACTTCTCCAAGTTCTCGTAATGGTGCTGTGCATAAAGACACTAAAGAACCTAACAAAGGTGCTCCTCATGCTCCTCACATGTACGTGAGTAATTCAAAATGTCATATAGGAAGATTAGCATGAAGTGATCTGAAAATTTCCTGAACACCCCATTCATCAAGATCATGAACAATGCGGGGGAATTAGTCAAACCAAAAGGCACTACGGTGAACTTGTAGTAGCCATATCTTGTACAGAAGGTGGTCTTATAAATATCTACCTCTGTGATACTCATTTGATGATAGCTAGACTTAAGGTCTATCTTGGATAAAAATGTGGACCCCTTCATCTGATAAAATAAATCATCAATGTGTGGAAGGGGTAACGATTCTTTATTGTTACTTTTTTTAGTTGGTGGTAATCAATACACAACCGTATAGATCCTTCCTTTTTCTTCACAAAAATCACTGTGCACCTAAGGGGATATACTAGGATGAATTAGGCCTTTCTCCCAAGGCTCTTAAGCTACAACTTGATCTCACATAGCTCAAGAGTAGTCATCTATAAGGTGCTCGTGAGATAGGCTTTACACCTAGAACAAGATCTATGTGGAAATATATCTCATGTGGGGGAGGTAACCTTGGTAGCTCCCCTAGAAAAACATCAACAAACTCTCTCAAAATGCGATGGTCATCAAGGGATGGTCCACTAGACTCATCCTTAGATCTATCACTAACTATAACAACATACATCTGACAACCTCGTCACACACACCACTTAAGCTGCATAGCGGAGATGGTGCAAATAAAAATAGGCCTCCTAACCCTATTATCACTGACTCCACTCCTAGATCATTTGTACAAGCAATAGTCTTATGGTAAAAGTCCACTCTAGCTCTGTGTGCAAAGAACTACTACATGCCTAAGATGACTCCATATAAACCCAAAGAAAGGATTCAAATATCCGAGCTAGTGATGAAGGGTCCCAAATCCACTACACACTCCTTAACTAAGGAGTCTACAAAAATTTTGGCTCCAGAAGCCATCTCAACATACTAACTATGACCTTGCCTAACTGTCACTAGCCTATAGCTCTGTAATAAGGATGGTGTAATAAAAGAATCACATGAAAAGGAATCAAATAAAATAGAGGTGGAAACACGACATATAGTACTGTCATCTCTATTACGGTACTCGGTGCTCATCCTGGTAGTTCTTGACCACTGCGTAGATTCGATGGCTCCATGACATATCTCTAAAAGTAGGATCTGAGATCTACATCTTACCCTTGTTGCTAGGGTTATGTGGGCACTCTCTCCAATGATTTCCCATAATGCCACAACCATAAAAACTACCTGGTCCTCTCCATTGAGATGCAGCTCTAACCCGGTACTACAGAGGTCCGAATGTGGATCCCGACAACCTGGCTATGGAATAAAGAGGTCTCTCGCTAACAAGATCCTACTTTGATTGAGCTCTCTATGAACCTTGTGTCTTGATGGGACCCCTAGGAGGAGGTCCCATAATCCGCCCCTGTGTGCGTTGAATCTCTGAGGAGGTCTATAAGGTGGGCGGGTCTGTTGCTGCTATTGAGGTGGCCTGAAGGAAGACTGTCCTAAAATTTTTCCACCATGTGGAGGAGGAACTGATTCCCTTGATTTTTCATCCTACATCTACATGATATGGCTCCAAACTCTATCTTTAGCCTGTTGTATCTTCCCCCATGTCTCCTCCGGAATATAGGCCTTAGCCACAACCTCTACTAATGTCATGGGAAATGAATGCAACATGCGAGACCTCACCACCCAAATCTAAATTCAAGCCCATGATGAACCTGTGAATCCACACTTTGCTCATTCTACATGTAGTCAACATATTGGAGTAGGTCCGAAATTGACTCTCATACTCAGCTACTATCATAAATGCCTATGGAGGTCATGAAACACATCTATCTGCTTCTTGAATAAACCTCTTGGGAAAATACCTACTCTCTGCTCCTGAAATAGCTTTAATGTAACTATCTATGAGTCAACATTGAGCTTCGATCCTCGGTCCTCCACTGACTCCTACTCCATCATTTAGAAAATGGATCGTAACATGAGCTTTCATGTTGCTAGTATAAGAGTAGAGCTTGAAGCATCCACTCAAGCTCACCAACCTTATCTCCTAATAGTGAGACAATTATAGTTTCGGATCTCCCTTATATGGTTCGCAAAGAAATGAATGATGATCCCTAGGACTCTCTACATGCTCCTCCCTCTGTCTAGGGCTCCGAGATTCGTCCATATGTCCTGAAATCTTGTCTTCATGCCCTATATGTGGTGACTATGCCTTTCCAAACTCAACACAAAAGTTATCTCACCCCATACTCCTTGTTGTATCAAGGATATTCCCTAGCCTCAACTGATGGCTCCATATCTTGTCTAGTAGGTCGTCCTCCGAGGGACCCTCTGCATATAGTGGCATTGATGTCCTGAAGCATCTGTAAAATATGAGCTATAATGGCAGTTATAGCCTGCTCTAGAGGTGGTATATCTAGGTCTATGTTAAAATACCCTTCATCTAATCTGCGCCTCCTGCACAGATCAAAGCGAGAGTTAGTTCATTGTTCTAGGTCTTGTTTTAGTTTTCTATGTTTTCTAAAATTATCCAAATATCAGCTAATGTGGTTTTCTAGATTTAAAAAAACAATTTTGCACTAGGTTAAAAGTTCATTTCTCATGTGTTCTAGTGTGCCCAAGGGTCCAAGCTTTGAACCCATGGCTTTGATACCAAGTGTAACACCCGCAAAACTACACTCTAGGAACACGCTACAACCTAACACTTAACCTAAAAATCGTGACTATTTTTTTGTTAAAGTTATAAAAAGGTTACAAGGGTGTTTGACCCTTAGGGTTCATTGAATTAACTTACATCAGTAAACTCAACTTTAAGACTCATAGGCTAGGTTTAGTTAAAAGATTATATACTATAATTTTCTTTACCTTTAAGGTTGATTAATTAAAAGTCAACTAGGAAGGTGCCATAGAATAATTTACATAGCTAAATGTTTTCTTCTCTTTACTTAATTTTTAATCCTAAAAGGGTTAGCCTTATGTTGATTTATTTAAATTTATTATATTATTAACTTAGAGTCCTTTCCATTGACTCCTAAGGCTTGCTAAGAACTAAAAAGGTTTAGTACTCTAAGGCAATTAAATGGCCCCATTCCCCCAATTACACATACCCTTAAGGATTTAATTTAAACATTTAAATTATATTTCTACCAAACAAAAGTAGGGTGAAACCTCCACCCTTAGATCAAAACAATCTTGGCCACTAGATCCTAGGGTTCTAAACTAGCCCTAAATTTCCTTATGAATTTCTATTAAAACATTTCCTTCATTTTATTCTCCTCATTTGGTCTATTTGTTTTGTTAAAAATTGAAGGTTGGAGAGAAGGAAGCCATGGGAGCAAAGGAGGAAGAACGATGGAAGATTCTACAAGGAGATCTAGTTTAGATTTATTTAGATTGTAGTTTACTTGTTGTTATTACTTACATTTAAGGATTGGGAGGGATTTCCTTCACCAATCTGATATTATTTCAAGCCATTTGTATTTGGGTTTCCAATTTTGGGGAAAACCTTACCCGCCTTGTTATCAATAAAAATAATGTTTTTAATCCACCATTTGGTGGTTTTTATTTCCAAATCTAAGGGATTTACTCATTATTTGATTGCTTATAGTTATTAGTTAAATTGAACAACTTATAAATTAGTATAAACCAATTAAAATTTTTTTGCATAGGCATGGATCCAAGGATTTCTATCGTAAGTGACAAAACTGCCGCCTAGAGAAGGTCAATAGTAATGCAACTGCCGCCCTACTTGGGAGACAACACATGAACCGCCACCCTACCGAGTGGTAGTTTTGAGACCACCGCCTTAGCCTGAGTGGTGGTTATGGGACCGTCGCTCTTCATAGGGAAGTGATCCTATTTCTAAAAAATAGAACCTAAAAACCTAAGATTTCAAAAACAATAAAAGTTACTAAGAAGTGTTAAAATACATTATGAGCTCATTTTTGTACATCTATTGTTCTAGTTTTGGGTTTTAATGCTATTTTTTCATTCCTTCATTAAATATACTCATTTTAAAGTATTTTCTAATCCCATAAAACACATATACTTTACAAACTCATTCTCCTATGTTCAACTAGTCTTATTTCAAATTCCATGAGCAAAAGGGATTTAAATCTACATTTACATTATTATTCTCTTACTACAAATCAACATTTCCAATAACAATAAACTTAAAAAAATTGTTCCCATTTTTACTACAACATATATATGTTCAAAACAACTACAACAACTTTATTTTCCATTCATATTTACTATGTGTACATTTTCAACATCTACAAATTCTATATTTCCTTTCTCATTTTCAACATTACATCTTCACAATGAAAGTGACTTTCTTTTTCACAAACAACCAAACTCAAATAAAGGAATTACTTTCTTAGTTTCTATTTCACAACTAACTTTACAACACAAATATTTCTTCTCTTTTTCAACATATAATACAACTTTCATAACCAACAATGAAATGGAATTTTTCCTTCACTAGTTCAATATAATGTCCTCCACTTCAAGTGGGAAATCATACAAGAATATAAGATAAAATTAGAATATTAAATTATAATATCCTCCACTCTAAGTGAGAACAACACAAAGGAAGTTTCACAAGGTCTCAAACAAAACTCTAAGCTTCACAACTCCAAAAAGATAGCTTGTCCAAGGTTTTCTTGATTCACCACAAAATGGGGGAGAGGAAACTCTCTCCACCCAACCAAGATTATCAATGAAGAGGAGAATCCATCCTCTCCATTGGCCCCTAGCCCTACCGAATTATAATGGGAGATAATTCCAACACATTGAAACAACAAGCTTCCACAACACAAAAAAATATTTCACAACCATTTCAACCACATTCAAATCAACAACAACACAAGAAATAAGAACAACAAAACAACAAAAACAAGGCTTAAAATGAAATCTAAAGGAGAAAGACCTATGGGG
Organism: Taxus wallichiana var. yunnanensis; assembly: GCA_018340775.1. NCBI lineage: Eukaryota > Viridiplantae > Streptophyta > Pinopsida > Cupressales > Taxaceae > Taxus > Taxus wallichiana. Next base: position 739,588,034 of record CM031244.1, read on the forward strand.
AGGCCACTTATGCCTCCCAATGGGAATGGGTGCCCACCTTAAAGCCTCCAATGCATATCTCAAATCCCCTACATACTCTTATGCCTCCCTCAAGTACCCCTTATACCTCCCACATACTCTTATGCCTCCCTCATAAAAGAAACAAGAAATAAATGCAAGCATTCCTTGTACAAGGTGGGTCACCCAACCCAAACTCCTCCAAACAAAAAGGTAAACTCTTATGCCTCCCTACATTAAATCTCCCCATGGTCTCCTCCTACTCCAAAATTAGGCAATCTATCCACACCCAAGAAGCATTCCAAAGAAAATAATACTCAACACAAGCACATAAACACAAAATAAAGCATAACATAAGCAAGGTAAAGCTCCTACCTTTGCATAGTAGAGCTTGTTCCAAGAGTAAATATCCAAGCTCCTCAAAACCATGAAAGAATCCACAAGATCCAACAATCCACAAGCACTTCCAACAATCCTCTAACTCTCCAAAAATGCAAGAACACAAAATAATGAAGTAACCCCCAAATAAGAAAAAGAATTTCAATAAATATAAAAAGGAGAGAGGAGGATGATGTGGCTCAAAGTAGGATGCCTCCTCATTTCCTCTCCACTCCATATCACCCTAGTCAACCTCATATTCCAAAACACCATTAATAAGTGGTTTAAGGAATGACATTTTACTTACACACACAATCTAAGCCCACACCCCTAAGGAAAAAAATTATTACTTGAAAGAAAGTGCAATAAACATTTCACCTTTTCATCTTCACAAAACACCTGATGGAGTCTAATTTTGACCCCCTCAACCCATAGATAGGGTTGGTATAACAATTTAAGACATGTGGGATAATTTTAACTTGTCCCACAATCCTTCAAAATTGTCCCTAAAGGCTAATTTGGAGATTCCCATGAAGGGTAGAGTGTACAATACACAAGATTTCAAGCATTCAACAAACAACACAAAATCCAAAAGAAAATCAAGTCTAATAAATGAAATTCTTTTGGTCACATCTGTAATTAGTTTAGAAAAAGATTTATTAACTTTAATAGGACACTTAGACCCACTAAGCTATAGGGAAAAAAATAAATGAAAATCTAAATAAACAAAACAAGTAAATTATATCACTCAAAAGAAAAACATACTAACATTAATAAAAGGAAAAACTAAAATAAAAGACAACACATGACCCTTGGTCACAATTTTCCCCTAACAAAATAATTGTAAGACACACATAATTACATGTTGCCATGGCGAACCTTGTTGAATTCATTTAGAATTCCATACATGGTTGTATCTAATCCCCTGTTATTTGTTGTGAATACACACACACACACACACACACATGAAAAAATCAAAATACCTTCTTCGCCTTATGGCTGCATTAAAACATCTATGCCAAAATATATGATATAAATCTAAAATCATCTAGGAAAATACGATATCATTCAAAATTTTCTAGAAACATTTCTATCCAACGTTTCATCCATTTCAAAATGATCACAACATTAATTCAATTATCAAAGCCTACTCATGGTGACAAAAGTATATCACATGTCAGAAATATATATAAATAACCATGTCCACAACATATCAACATCAATATAACATGTCTCTAATAATCCACATACATCATCTATGAATCAAAATTAACAATGCAGATCCAAAGATCTCTAACATCTAGTATCATGGTAAATCAAAAGCTACAAGAATGTCCATAAGTGTAGCCGCAAGTATCATAATCAATAACAAAAAGGTGTCGAAGGAAAGTGGGCACTACAATGCTGATCCAAATATTCAGCTCCAAAATATTTCAAACCCTTACTCAAACCCTTACTTAAACCCTAGGTCTTCAACTTGCACAATCTAGCTCTTTCATCACTTCTCAATGCTTCAAAGTCTTGCACAAAACTATACTTGATATTTCTCAACCTATAACTTAGTTTATCTACCTTGATTATTTCTTCAACACTTGTAAATTTGACCCACCTATGCCACATATTATGCACACACTCAACTAGTTCCTAAAACACATCCAAATAACTTACTTTTATATGCTTCTCCACATTTCAAATTTAAGCCAAAACTTTTCTATCCTTTTGGTTTGACCCATACATCAAATATACATTTGAAATTTTAAATACAATAGCTATAATTTACTTAATAATTTCCTCCTAGCTAAAACCCACATTACATATGACAAAAATGGCTTAAAACCGCATGAGAACAATATTAAAATTGCCCTAACATTCAATGTATACCTTTTCATGACCCAAAAACACTTAAAATGATTAAAATATCAAAAAAACTTCATACATTGTCATTATTAGCATCAACTAATGAAATTATTTCATTCACCTAACCAATTCCCTTTCTAAATCTCAAAACAGTTGTTTCCTCCACCCTTCGCACCCTATAAATGTAATTTTCTAACCAAATCACTTATACTCAATGAAAACATTCCATGTGAAAAATAAAAATAAATGGAATAACATTTTGAAAATTTCTAAGAAATTTATAAGTCATGGCACATCTTTCACTTCAAACCATAACAACATTTGCATTTATCAAATCAACTTATGAAAAAACTAGTTTCTGAAGGTTAGCTCATAAATTAAATTTTACATATATGCATGACCTAAAAATTGATTCATTAGATGCCCAAATAATTGTAATTAACTTTCAAGGTTATATGAATCATCACCAAATCCATCTCATGATTCAAATAACACCAAACTATCACCAGTAACACATTTTGTGTCTTGAATTACGAAAAGTCATCATGTCCAAATAATGGACTATAAATCTTGTGAAATGACATAATCATAAAAAAACTTATATCACTAGAAATATATCTCAATTATATTTCTAGCACAACTTAAATCACTTCACAATTCCACCTATAGCTCAAGTTATATCCATTTTATTGAAGACTACTATTTGAGATCCCAAAACTACCCTTTAACCAATCAATCTGTTTGGTCCTCAAAACACAATGAACCTAAATGATCATGTCCTAAAACCTCCATATAAATCAATATGAACTCCCAATAATCTTATAAAATCTATTTTTCATGCTACTCCTTTGGACCATTTTGTCATAAAACTCTCTATTCCAAAAACTCTTATTTATAAGTGGGGTCCACTCATGACCATGACCTCAACCATACATTTATGGAAATCCTAAGGAGTCGTATACAACATCCAATCATCAATTTTGAGTAAAAAATCATTAATGGGTCACAATACTTCATTTCTGGCAAATGCTCCTAACTAGGGTTTAACTAGGGTTCTGACCACTTTACCTTCTTAACAACATTCATTCATAAAAATTAAAGATCAATAGCCATAATTTTTTTTAAACCTTATAAAATCACCTTATAATAATCCATAAAATTAAAAATGTCCTATACAAATAAAACTATTCAAAATGAGCATTTGAAGTTGCACCTCGAGTTGGATTTGCTCTTATTATACACCCTGTCTCACAAAATCAGTCATATCTTACAAATTTCACCTCATGGGAACATTAATTTTTTGAGAGCATGATAAATATTTCCTATAACATATACAATCATAATAATGTCAATTTCATACCTTAATCTCTTAATCCTATCTCATTTTCTTAGCTTCACTTTAGGGATTTTCACCGTTGTAGAAGCTTAGGGTAAACTTAAATAATGCAACAAATCATCAAAAACCTTTCAAAATGACCCAAAAATACATAATATTCCATTATAAACCTGATTGTATGCTTATATAAGCTCAAATGGCTCCAATTCACACTGTCACACCTCCAAGTTGTCATACTTGCTCCCAATGAGCACTTATAACAAAGTGAACCACCCGTAACTCCACCACACCACTACTATGAATGAAAAAGAACAATAAATTTATTATAAATCATATGAAAATTCTTACCATGTATGCAAGAATCTCACACTATTAAGCTATATCTCCTGACGCCTATATAGACTTGCTAAAATAAGCACACCTCATTGAATCCCATTATAGGTGATCAAACTTATTTGAACCAAGATATGTTAGCATCATAAAAAAAAATTATATGACCTTAATTCACCATTCAATTTTTAATTATGTGGTTCTATAACAATGACAACACCAATTAAGACCACATGCCAACACATGGAACATCTAATTTACTGAAACATTTAAATTTATACCCCAATCAATTTTATTCCTCTATGTAGTTCATGTCTAATGTAGTAAAATAATGATGAAGAGAAATGAGAACCTAACTAATGAGGAAGCATGTACAACGAAATATCATGAATCTTTCAGAGATGTAATCTTAATAGATAGTTTTATAAATATAAATTCTTATCAAATTCACTTCAACTTCAACAAATTATTTTATCTTCTCCTCTTGCAATCATTCGACATCATTTTTTTTATAGACACATTAAAATTTTGAGCTCATAAAAATAGAACCATTTCAATAGAAAACATGTTGAGATCATGACATTAGAATTAACATTATGTTCTAGTTGATATTAATTCATATTAAGTTCCTTCAAATGTATACATTAGAATCATCAAAATATATACTTAGTGGACATAATTTATCAATATAAACGACAATTTGTGATAAAATACACAATATAATAGGAATACTTAAGATTGAAATATAACACGAGATATGGTTCGAATGGAAGGAATTAAGATATATTTCTATTCGGATTGAAGATTAACCCTATACTCATAGAAAATACCTTCTTTTATACATCATGAGGTGACTATTGAGTTGCAAAGTCCCTTATTCGTTTTATTCAAAACAATACTCTTCACATCCTCTATATATCTAAGAGAGCCCTATATGTTATATCCATTGTCTTAATTTAATTATACATTGCAATATGATTGTGCAATCACATACCATATACACATGTTGGCTTTCCAATCCTTTTACACTTCCACATTATCTATGAAATTCTAATTAACCATTATTGCAAAGCATTATACAAAGGAAATGCCTTTTAATGATCCCTTTATAAGAAATTAGTAAGGAGGTAATTAATCCTTTCAACATGTAATACCCAAATCTAGGGTGTAAGAGGGAAACTATTTTTAATAGACCATTGAAGCATAAAATGTTTATATAGAAACCATTAATAATGATACATGACCCTATGAATTATAAGTACATCTTCACCAAGGTGAAAATATTGCGATGAAATACAAGATATTAAAACATCGCGAGATTAAATGGCTAGTAAATCCTATCATTGAATTCTATAAAATTAAATTTCATTAGAATTTTTTTGGGTTTGAAATCTTAACCTGACCATGCCCTCCCGAAAGGAAATGATCTTGTCCAAAATTAATTCTATACAAATGAACCTAATATTCTCATGTTGCATAATCTAGAGAAAAATATGTATAACCAATAAGGTGAGATCATGTAAAAATAATTGTTGGATATACTAAATAACATCATCCACTAGTTAATGATGAGATTTAGCTTCCAAGACATGGGAATAAATTTAATTTTTCCTTAGCTACCATCATTTCATTGAGAGAGTTTGTGTTAGTAAAATTGAGGTAGACCTTATGTAGGTTTGTCTCTACAATGTCCCGTAGATATTTACTGAGTTTGGAAGGGAATCCAAGTATCACTAGAGATTTATCAACAACAATGTGTAGGGTTGTTTCATGATTATATTTTATTGATATTGGGTTGTTAAAAAACATTTATTGGATTTATGAAAAATGCAATGGACCATTTTCACCATCAAGAAAAATATTTCTCCAACTTAGAAGTGAAGGGTTGAATACAAAAATACTTGAGGGTAGTTGGACAAAATGGCTTTGAGAATATTTGAAAGTCAATATATTTGATAATTGGTGTATTTGTTATTTTTTATACTCAAAGGAAAATCAAAAGAGTGTTCCAAACTAGAAGATCTTATATGCTAATAGAACATCACATATAATGAAGTACATTCTCATACATTGGCACAAACATAACAATAAACATATAGTAGAAGTGTAGTGCAAATGACTACCAACAAGATCGAGTGGAGATAAATTTAACTAACTTAAACTAGTAGTTAATATACTTCCATAAGACTATCAAGCTAACTCCACAATACTAACAAGATAATTTCACACAAATAGTAAACGTAAGCATGATAACTCAAGAAATGTAGGTATAACATAAGTAGAATAATTATCCTAACAAAAGTGTAAATATAAATAATAAGCTACAATAACATGCCCCATAAGCATAGATTATGTGCAAGGAAATGAAGTTGGGTACAAAAAAACAAGTCTTAATGACATACCCATGTATAATAATTAGCAAAAAAGTTAACCATGGATGAAAAATATCAACTGCAAGATACTCAAAAACTACTACCAACTTTTTTGAAAGAGTAAAAACCTCACTACAAGGCATGACAAGAATCTCGGCTAAGAAAAATATCTTACAATGATGAGGAATTGTTGTGTGAATTGTTGTTTGAATCCACTACTCAATAAAAAAATACAAGAATCAATTGACACTAGGATACACAAAAATATCTCCATACAAAGATACTTTCAATGGAGAGATTTTGAAAATGTAAACACATGAAAAATAATTTGGTCAATCACTACAAATAGGTGTTCCACGATCCAAAAAAATAATAACCGGGAAATAAGGCATGTACATAATATGCAAAGTATTAAGAGAACCACTATCCAAGAATAGCCAACGAAACAAGTCAAGGACACAAGACACCCAAGAAGCAAGATAAACACCACCTCCCATATGTATAAATAGGTGGAGTACAGATACAAATACATATGAGTTGTCAAAACAACTACTTGAACATTGAAAAACTAACACTAGGTTTCACTATAAATATAGATCCTCGACAATAGAGACTATCAACAAGACCAATAGTGTCAAAAATTTAGATACAAAATCTCTTAATTAAAAAGAGAGGTATTATTCACTTGCAAAATAAAATTTATCAAAACAAGGAGTATTACAATGTAGATGGTATAGAAATTTGAGTAAGAAGTTAAATGGTATAGTATCCATACTTATATATTCCTCTCAATGAATGCTTATTTCACCACCACAAGTGATCATAAATGCACCACAAAGTAACACATATGGATGATGAAGTAGCCAACATTTACGATTACATGAAAAGAGCACAATACGGTCATGTAAAGGAAAATCTGAATATGTGTCGAGTCAATCATTTCTTACAACGTAAATCTCATGGCTATAAGTCCTAAGTGAAGGTGCATAGCTCATGTGTAGAACTTAGTTCTCTAAAAGAGTTGAACAAACAAAAATAGTATCTCTATCAAGGTGTGATCCCAAAGTAGTACCTTCTTAAACACCAATTCCAATGAGATTATGCCACTTTACAAGATGAATAGGGGAACCAATACCTTATAAATGTATGGCAATTCCTCCACCAATGAAACCCATAGCATAGAGCTTGTGACAAGAAAATCTAGCTTTATGCTTCTAAAAGGGGCCTACCATGTTAGTAGAAGGAGTTGAAGGGGATATACTAATGCAATACTATAATAGGTATATGTGTGGAAGTAGAACATGAAATGAAAAGTGAAATAGATTTAGGAGCATTAGAAATAGAAGAAAGATCAAAAATTATAAACCAAGGTTAGTGGGTGTGGGAGTAGAAACTTCAAGTGGACTAGGAACATGGGAAAATATTCCACAATGCAAGGATGTGTTGTAAGTGAGAATTTTTTTTGCTTCACGGAGTCAATAAGGTCATGTTTGTTGTAAATGAGGTTATGTAGATGTGATATTTTCTTCTTAAGTGATATATTTTCTTCTCTTCTCTATGTCCTCTTAAAGTTCACACAATTCAAAAAAATGATATGATTCTCTAATGGGTAATAATCCATGATAGGAAATAAATACTCGAAAAATTGTGTAACAAGGTATCGAGCTCAACTTAAAATATATCCGTTTGTTATGAGAACACCTCCAAGCTTTTGGAAATTTATGAAATGACGTGTTTTACAAATTAAATGACACAAATGGAAAGAGCACAAAAAATCATACATTTAAAAAAATGAAACTCAATTCCAAGATACCAATCAAATGTTGTGATATATTTAGTTTCCCATCGGTAATGGTCAATTTAAATAATGAACAATTTTTTAATTTAAAAATGTCTATTTTTACCATTTAAATAGAAAAATATTATTTTGTACCTTTTTCTAAATAAAAAATGTATAGGGGCTACACTTAAGAAACCACTAGTAGGAATCACATGTCTTAATTCCTCACGTGACCTCTATGTGACCAAGAGATAAGGTGTTTCATGAGCTCTCAAAAAGTCTCCAACTTGTCGTTTTTCAAAAAACCACCGAGAAACATTTATGCCCTACGCAACAATTCCTTTCACACAGGGAAATGGGGTTTTTACTTACGTGCCATACAAATTTCCTCCACCAAGATCTATTTCAATAAGTTGATTTACAACATGCACTACTTCAGCCTCTTGTCATCATTTTGAATATCAAAAAAGTTTCTCTTAGTCCCTAGAGAGGTCCATGTAAGTGCATACATATTATTGTGGCCTTGCCACACAAAACATGGGTTGTTCAAACACTATGAATTCGCCAAGTGGCTTTATTAGAGCTATTATATGAAATTCCAAACAAAAATTAAAAGGACGTTAAATTCAATCACATTAGTGTTTTCAACTAGGTTTTTTTTAGTAACAATAAAAATATCAATCCAATGTGAAAATACAAGTGTGTTTTTAATGAAGTACAAACTTTAGGAAAATTTGGATACACAATGTTTGTGGTTGATAAATAAAAACAAGGAAATATTTAATCATTGTTTTGCATTCCTTCCATTTTCATGTCACGGGAAATAGTCCATGAATTGTTAACCCATGTGTTGAAGGTGTTTTTAGGGAAACTCAACACACAAAATATACAACTAGGATAAAGTTCTCAAAATATTTCCATCCCTTATTAAATTTAGGAAAATCTAACTCTACATCAAGAAAAGTATAAGGTTTTTGTTCATTACCTCTTAGATTACCTTCGGAACAAATTTTTGGTTCACTTAGTTACCATTTGTGTACATTGCTCCATCAATATCATATGTAGAAATGACTACATGAGTTGATAATGTGAGAATTTTAAAAATTTGAAGTCGCCACAAAGGCGGTATTAACTATCATGTAGTAAATAAGGTGTATGATACAACAAAGCTTTCATACATTCATTAATGGTAGTATAGCATCGATAATCTTTAGTAGAGTATTTTTTTCACATCCAACTTGTCAAGTTCATTCTTTCCTCTTTAAACACATTTAATGACTTAGAAGTTTTGGTTGTGATTAACACTTTGTGTTAAGAACAAAAAATTGCTTCTAAACTTGAATTGTACTTTAAATTTCCAACCTACTTTTCTATTAGCGATGTGCCTTTCTAACTATACTTAGTAGCTAAACATCATTAAAGTGTAGTATTTGTATTTGAAAGAAAAAATTTGTATGGTTTTTAACTTGGAACACATGTATATATTATATGCAATGTTATGAACGTTTACATATAAAAAGGTTCATTCAATCCCCAAAATATTTGTTTCCCAACTCCACCCATCTAACGAAGATGGATTCAAATGTGTAATGTTTGCTCAATTAAGTACACAATATAGTAGTTTGTAGGGGATAAAATACATGCCTTACCCCTAAAATCCTCATTATAAATTTGTATACAATATAAATTAAAATGAGAGTAAAATTATCGAAAGGGTCTTAGTCTAATGGTGATGTTGTTTGCTCCCAAAGAGTCCACCAAGGATCAAGTCTTGTCGAGTGCAAGACCTAGAGATCTTGAACACGGAGAGTCAAACAGGTGGAGGCGAGGATCATGCCCTTGGTGACTTGGATGGCGTGGATGCCCTTTAATCGTAGATTCTTAGGTGAAGGTTCTCACTAGTTTAGTTTCTTCACCTTATTTGTATCGCATGAAATCTATATGTTCCCTCTGGAACTTAGGGAGAGATGCCATTAAACTATGTAATCTAGTGCCTAATTTGGCTCTTGTTCAATTAAAAAAAAATGATAGTAAAATTATGTAGTGACTGCCATATGACCATTTGAATTGATAGGGTTGTAGTCCGATGGTGAGGATCAAGACTTGTTATACCATCCAAGATGGTAGAAATCCTTCGGATACTTGACATAGAGACTTAAAACATAGATTAGGATGAGATCATTCCATGAATGATTTTAGCGAATTGGATGCCTCTAGTTTCAATTAAAATATATACTTAGTCAACAAGTGTAATCAATTCAAACACAAGACATAGATGTCAATATCTATATAAAGTTGTTCGTTTTCTAATAATAATAAAAAAAAACTTATTTGAAAGTGATGGACGCCAAATTGATGTAAACGCGAATTGGCTGTGAAATTGATGTTTCGCTCGTAGGAAAAATTCAGGCATCTTATCGCGTATGAGTATTACATGGAGGAATAAGTCTTTGTTATAGTCTGGACTCTGGAGGAATTTTCTTTTACAGATTACAGGTATGTATTTTGTAAAAGACGGTGAAGCGCATATGGCCTTTGTGATGGTCAAGTTATCCATCCCTGCCGTTCCATGGCAATTGCACGTTGGAGAATACAATTTTGCACGACCAAGAACACTGTTATAAGTTTGAAATCGTGGATTTCGTCGCTCAGATTTGCTCTAAATATTCTTGGGCGACTATCTTGCTGATAACGACCTTTCAATCCTAATATGCCCATAGTTTTGCAAAAGCACGTGGTAGAATTTTTCTCTGGGCTTTCCTGTGTAATGGATTGAGCCATCTTGATCTGGGTATTAATTTCTGACCTAGTTGTTATACCTGTTTTACTCCGATTGACTGTTATCCCACATATTGCTTAATGGTATGGGGAAAATATTTTTATTGATAAGCAATGGGAAAAGGTACGGGCAAAATATTTTTATTGAAGAAAAGGGTTCCATATTTTATCATTAATCTAAGAGAATCTGACTTTTTATTTATTGTTTTAATATATATATAATATATATATATAGTCTGGGGAAATAGATATTAAATTTAAGGTCACAATTGAAAATGACCACACCTACAAATATTGCAGCCACGACCACTTCCACCTCCCATCTCCGTCCAACTACCACTTACTCCCATGTTCTAAAATACCTCTTAGCATACCCAACTCAAAATAATTTGAAAATAAATAATAACATAAAACAAAAAATATTTCTCAATTGTAATATCCTTGAAATGAAATAATTCATCACTTCCATACACCCTTAACCTATTTCAATTTTTAAAATGATTAGAACGCAAGGATTGTATTTGTCAACCACACTCTCAATAGTTAAAACTTATAAAGTTTATTTTTTATTATATTTGTTATACTCTTTCAACTAAAAAAATATTTATATTTTTGTATAAAATTATAAGTTTGAGAAAATTTATTAGTAGTAAATTTTTGTATGATGATGAGGTGTTGATGGGCTGGTCTTGTAGGATGCTTACTTCCCACTCTCTTTAGATTCAACATTTGTGAGTCGCATGCTCTTTTGGGCCATACAAACTTGAATTGAGGCCGGTATGGATGGATGATGTGAAGTAGGGTTGTTTGTTATAGAATGAAGTGAATTTGAAGGTGATGATGGTTGACTCAAACACTAACTCATCTCCATTCAAAATAGTTTAAGAAAAAAAGAAATAAAATTATAAGTTTTGGTAAACAAATTTCTTGCATTTGTATTTTAAAAAATTAATTTAATATTTTTAAATTTGATAGATTCGTTAATATAGAGTGAACTATAGTGCCCACTTCCCTTCGACATTTATTACTATTGATTTGATACTATTGACTATGCTTATGGACATTTTGTATTATTCTAACTTAGCATGATGTTAGATGTTAGAGATACTGAGACTATTGTTGGTTTTCAATTCTTAGTATGATGTGTGTGGACTTCTAGAGACATTTTGATATTGATGATGATATGCTTTATTGACATGGTTATATATATTTCTGACATGTGATATTTTCGTCACACTAAGTAGGCCTTGATAATTGAACTAATGTTGTGATCATTTTGACATGGATGAAATGTAGAATAGAGATGTTGTTAGAAATTGTAAATGATATCGTAATTTCCTAGATGATGATTTGTTTCATATGTAGATGATTGTGGATTTAAATTTCATATTTTATCTTAGATGTTTTGATGTGGCCACGAGGCCGAAGGAGGTATTATGTGTTTTGCAGGTAAATATATTCACAACAAACAATGGGGGGATTGGAGACCAACCACATTGGAATGCTAGGTGAATTCAACAAGGGTCACCATGGCAACATGTATTTTTGTGTATGTGTGTTTGAATTGTTGTTAGGGGGTTCCCATGGGGGGATTACCTCCAATTGTGACCAAGGGGTTATGTGTTGTCTTTTATTTAGGTTGCTTTATATTGTATTTTAGTTTTTCATTTTTAGTGATGTAATCTCCTTTAATGAATTACTCGATTTCTATCTAGATTAGTAAATTAACCTTTTTAAAATTAATTTTGAATGAATCAAAAGTAATGTATTTATTACAATAGATGGCTCTTGGATTATGTGTTGTAAGTTGAGTGTTTGTAATCTTGAGTATTGTACACTCTACCCCTTCATGAAAATTCGAATTTGTCCTTAAGGGCCAATTTTGGAGGCTTGTGGGACAAGTCAAACTTGTCCAACACCTATTAAATTTCTATACCAACCCTAACTATGGGTTGGGGGGTCAAAAATAGACCCCATTATGTGTTTTACGGAGACAAAAAGGTAAAACATTATTGCACTATCTTTTATGTAATTAATTTTTTTCCTTAGGGGGTGTGAGGTTGGATAGTGTGTGTAAGTAATTGTCATTCCTCTCACCCACCAATTTATTGTGCATTGGGGTTGAAGTTTAACTTGTGAGGTGCGGTTGAGGATGAGTGATGTGGCATACGACAGGAGCCACCTCACCCTCATCTCTCCATTTTCTATTTATTGATTTTTTTTCGCTTGTTTTGGGGTTACTTCATTCTTTTGTGCTCTTGCATTTTTGGAGTTAGAGGATTTTGGAGTGCTTTTGGTCTTTGTTGGAGCTTGTTGGTGATTGCTTGGGTTGGAAGAAGCTTGGAGATTGACTCTTGGAACAAGCTCTACCATGGAAAGGTAGGAGTTTTACTCTTGCTTAAAGTTGTTCTTTTATTTTCTGTATATGTGCTTGTTTTTAGTGTTTTAGAATTCTTGTTGGGTGTTCGGTTAGATTGCCTAAGTGAGGTGTAGGAGGGGATTATGGGGAGATTTCATAAAGGAGGCATAATATTTTATTTCACGTTTTACACGAGAGAGTTTGGGTTGGGTGCCCCATCTTGAACAAGGAATGCTTGCATTCCTTACTTGTTTATTTTATGACAGAGGCATAAGAGAATGAGGGAGACATAAGACTATGTGGGAGGCATAAGAGTGTGTAAGGGTTCTTAGATATGTGTTGGAGGTTTTAAGGTGGGCACCCATTTTCCATTGGGAGGGATAAGTAACCTCCCCATACATTCTTGCTCCTTTGGCTTTTCATTTTGAAGCCTTGTATATTTTTTTGTTTTCCTCATTGTGTTTGTAGTTTGAGTTGGTTATGTTTTCGAATGGTAGTGAAATACTTGGTTTTGTGTTGTGGAAGTTTGTTTGTTGCCATGTGTTGGATCCATATTTCATTGCATATGGTTGGGAATCGGTGGCCAATGAGGAGGATGGATTATCTTCCTCATTGGATATTTTGGTTTCTTTGAGAGTGTTTCCTCGCCCCCATTTTGTTGTGGATCAAGCAAGTATGAAGGTTCTCTCTTGTTAGCGATGGGAAACTAGGAGCATCGCTGGTGTCCTTATGAAATCCTTCTTGTGATAAAACCTTCTTATTGTTATTCCCACTTAAGGTGGAGGAACTTGTAATATTGTATTTCTTTGTAGCTTAAATTCTTGTATAATTTCTCCCTTTAACTAGAAGACATTGTAATAATCTTGTGAAGAAAAGTTATATTCAATTATTGGATATGAAAGTTGTATTGTATATTGAAAAAGAGAAAGAAAATTTGTGTTGTAAAGCTAGCTTGTGAAATAGAAAAGAAAGTTTACTTATATTGTGTAGTTGTATTATTGTAAATGAGAAAGAAGGATTATGGAAGTTGTAAGATGGGGAAAAGTAGGCATAGCAAACTTGAATGTATAACAATGTTGTTATAGTTATTTTGAATATATAAGTTGTAGTGAAAATGGAAAGAGACAATAAATTTGAAGTATATTGTTATAATTATATGTTACATTTTGTAGTAAGAAAATAACAATAGTAGAAGTAGATTTAGACCTTTTTTAAACTTTCGGACTTGTAAAACCATTTATGGAACAAAAATGAAAATGATCTTATAGTAGTTATTGTTATTATTGGAATAGATAATGCTTTAAAATGAGTAATTTTAACTAAGAAATGAATAAATGGAACTAAATCTTACAACTGGAAACTTTAGGCATATAAAATTAAGCTCAGAATGAATTTTAGAACACTTTAGTAACTTTTTTTTTTTGAGAAATCTTGGATTTTAAGGTTCTGTTTCTAAGAAACAAGACCGCCACCCCGTCAAAGCGACGGTCTCATAACTACCGCTCGGGAAAGGCGGCGGTCTCAAAACTATCACTCCAACAAGGTAGCAGCTCATGAATCCTCATCCAAGTGGGTTCACGGTCTTAGGACCGTCGTTTTGCTCTCACCGGCATTTTTGTCACTTTTAACATAAATTCACGGTTATGCGCTTGTGTGAGTTTTAACTTGTTCTAATTAAATTTTTAAGCTTGTAAAAACCACAAGAAAACGACTAGCAACTAAAGAATGGCTAATTCTTATTGTTTAAAGAAAATAAATCTCTAAATGGTAAATTAAAAGCACTCTTTCTCATTTATATTAATGGGGTAGGGTTTTCCCCAAATAGAGAACCCCAAATACAAATAGTTTTGAAATAAAACCAGATTGGTAAAGGAAATCCCTTCAATCCTTGAATGGGAGAAATTACAATGATAAATCCATAAAAAAACTACCCTAAGCTTGATCTTGAAGAATTTCTCCATAGTTTCTTCCTTCCTTGTTCCCATGGCTTCCTTTGCTCCAACCTGCAAATCAAACAAGAGAAAATAGACCAAATGAGGAGAATAGAATAAAGGAAAGGTTTTAATAAGAATTCATAAGGAAATTTAGGGCTAGTTTGGAACCCTAGGATCTAGTGGCCACAATTGAATTGATCTAAGGGTGGAGGATCAACCCTACTTTTGTTTGGTAGGAATGTATTTTTTTAATGTTTTAAATAAATCCTTAAAGGTATGTGTAGATGGGTGAATGGGGCCATTTAATTGCCTTGGGGTGTAAAGTCCTTATTAGTTCTTAGTATGTTTTAGGAATTTAATAAAAAGGACTTTAAGCTATTAGGATAATGAAACTAAAATAATTAAGCATGAGGTTAACCATATTAGGATTGAACATTAACTAAAGAGGAGAAAACACTTAACCAAGTAAATTAAATTAGGGCACCTTACTAAGTGAATTTTAATTAATCGACCTTAGAGGTAAAGTAATTTTAATATTTAATCATTTAACTAGACCTGGTCTATCATTTGTAAAGTTGAGATTATTGGTGTAAATTAATTTTATGTACCTAGGGGTTAACACCCCTGTAACCTTTTATCTTAAAAAAATTAGTTGCAATTTTTGGGATAAGTTTTAGGTTTTAACATGTTCTTGAAACGTCATTTTTGTGGGAGTTACACTTGGTATCAAAGTGGTGGGTCTAAAGCTTGAACCCTTGGGCACACTAGAAAACACAAGACATGAACATTTAACCTAGTGCAATTATATTTTCTTGTAGACCTAGAAAACCACACTATTTGATAATTGTATAATATAGAAAACCTAGAAAAATGGAATAGAACCTAGTATGATGAAATAACTCTCATATTGGTGCATGCGCGGAGGCGTGGACAAGAAGAGCCCGGTCCTTTTACATAGACCTAGATTTATCACCTCTAGAGCGGGTGATAGAAGTCATTCTACCTCAAATTTTACAAACGCTTTGGGACGTCGTAATGCCGCTTATACGTGGAGGGTCCTGGGAGGACGAATTACTAGACATGATATGGAGACATCGGTTGAGGATCATGCATCTCCTCGACACATCGAGGAATATAGGGCAAAAGAAGTTCCCCATGGATTCGGCTAGGCGAGTAACCACAAAGAGGACATGGAGACATGATTTTATGTTATAGGGATAAATATCAGAGCCTTCAAGGGAGGAGAATACAGAGAGTCCTAGGGGTTGTCAATCATCAGCTACAGACCATATTAGGGACATCTTGAAGCTACGACCATCTCACTATTCATGAGATACATGTGGGTTTCGGGAAGATGCACTGTTTGGTGAGCTGAGCGGGATGCTTCAAGCTCTACCCTTGTACTAGAAACACACAAATTTCTGTTGCGATCCATCTTTTGAGGGATGGAGCAAGAGTTTTGTGGAGGACCGAGGAGAAAAAGCTCCATGTTGAATCAGAGACAATTACCGAGTACTATTTGAGGTGTAGTTCGGGAGTAAGTATTTTCCAAGGAGGTTTATTCGAAGTGAATAGACAAATTCCACTACCTCCATTGGGCATCTATAATTGTAGCTGAGTATAAGAGTCAATTTCTAGACCTACTCTAGTATGTTGACTATATAAAGGATGAGAAATTACGGATTCACAGGTTCATGAGGGGCCTAAATTTGGATTTGGGTGGGGCGCGGTGTGTATTCACCGCCCAACATACATTAGCGAGGCCATTCGAAGGCCTATATTGTAGAGAGAGACATGAGGGAAGATGCGGTAGGCTAGAGACGAGTTTAAAGATGCATCCAGCAGGATGCGGGATAATAGATCGAGGGGTCGGTTCCTCCTCCTTGTGGTGGACGGGGTTTAGGGCAGGTCTTCATTCGAGGCCAACATAGCAGCCACCTCAATAAGCACAATGACATACCCATCCACCTTATAGACTTCCTTAGAGACTTGACGCATGAGGGGGCGAGTATGGGGCCTCCTTCTGGGGTCCCATCAGACACACATGGTGCACCGAGAGATCGAAGCATAAGCTTATTAGTAGAGACCTCAGTAGTCCATAGCTGGGTCATCATGATCCACAACATAGACCTCTATAATACCGGTTGGAGCTGCATCCCACTTTGTAGAGGACCGGGGAAGTTGTTATGGTTGTGGTGTTGCTTGACATCATTGAAGAGAGTGCCCACAAGAACCCTAGTAACAAGGGTAAGATGTAGATCTCGGATCCTACATTAACGACATGGGATGGAGCCATTGGATCTACGTAGTGGTCAAGAACCACCAAGATGAGCACCGGAGTACCTTGATATAGATGAAAAGTAATATTGATGGTAATTCTACCTCAATATTGTTTGATTCTCGTTCATCTTATTATTTTATGGCACCATTCTTAGTAGAGTATTGTAGGTTGGTGGAAGTTATGTAGGGTCATAGTTGGGACGTTGAGATGCTTTCTAATGCCAAGATTTATGTAGACTCCTTAGTTAAGGAGTGTTTAGTGGATTTGGAACCCTTTACCACTACCTCATATCTTCGTATCCTTCCATTGCGTTCATATGGAGTCATCTTGGGCATGGAATGGTTGTGTACACACAGCTAGAGTGGATTGTTACCACAAGACTATTGCTTGTACATATGATCTAGGAATTGAGTCAGTGATAGCGGGAGTTAGGAGGCCCATTTCCATTCGTGTCATCTCTACTATGCAGCTTAAGCGGTGTGTGCGACGAGGTTGTCAGATGTATGTTGGTACGGTTAGTGAAAAATATGAGGATGAGTCTAGTGGACCATCCCTTGATGACCATCTCATTTTGAGAGAGTTTTCTAATGTTTTTCTAGGGGAGCTACTAGGGTTACCTCCCCCACGTGAGATAGATTTTCACATAGATCTTGTTACGCCATAAAACCTATCTCGCTAGCACCATATCGGATGACTACCCTTGAGATCTGTGAGCTCAAGTTATAACTTTAGGGACTTTTGGAGAAAGGTCTAATCCATTCTAGTGTATCCCCTTGGAGTGCACCGGTGATTTTCGTAAAGAATAAGGATGGATCTCTGTGGTTGTGCATTGCTTACCACTAGCTAAACAAAGTAACGATCAAGAATCATTACCCCCTTCCATACATTGAGGATTTATTTGATCAAATGAAGGTGGCTATAGTATTCTTCAAGATAATATGTTAAGTCAGGGTATCATCAGCTGAGGATCACAGAGGCAGATATTCATAAGACCACCTTCACAAAGTGGTACATTTTGGTCTCTTGAATGACCCCATAGTGTTCACGATCATGATGAATGGGGTGTTCTAGACATTCTTGTATTGCTTCATGCTCATATTCCTAGATGACATTCTAATTTACTCACGCATGTATGAGGAGCACAAGGCACACCTTCGCTAGGTTCTTCAGTGTCTTCATGACTAGCGTCTTTATGGGAACCTAGAGAAATGTGTGTTCTTTAAGACAAAGGTGTTGTATTAGGCCACATCATTTCTAGGGAAGGTATCACAATCGATCCTTCAAATATTCGAGCTATTATGGATTGGCTAGCACGACAAGTGTGACTGAGGTGTGCAGCTTCATTGATTTGGCGGGATCTTTGTTAGCACAGAGCAATGTAAAATGTCTGAATAAGTTTATTCACAATGAAGAGTGTATTAATACAGGAGAGAATTCAGTTAGCAGGTAACCACCTGTAACTGATAGGTCGGTTATACATATAACAATGTATTAATTATGCCAACATTCCCCCCCTTAATACATTGTTTTTACAAATCT
This sequence comes from Taxus wallichiana var. yunnanensis, assembly GCA_018340775.1. NCBI lineage: Eukaryota > Viridiplantae > Streptophyta > Pinopsida > Cupressales > Taxaceae > Taxus > Taxus wallichiana. The sequence goes on from CM031244.1 coordinate 739,606,975, forward strand.
ACCCCAGATTCATCATCTTGTTACGTCGCGACATGTCCTATTTGCTTCTTGCAACAAGGACTTTATGCTGATTTTCTTGAATCTCTGTGACGAGATGTGCTCTCGACAAACACAAAATATAAGGCGAGATGGTTCAATCGACAAACACAATGTACGAGAGAATTAATACAGAGAGAATTCGGTTAGCGGTAACCACCTGTAATCGATAGGTCGATTATACATATAACAATGTATTAATTATGCCAACATTCCCCCCCTTAATACATTGTTTTTACAAATCTACCCCAGATTCATCATCTTGTTACGTCGCGACATGTCCTATTTGCTTCTTGCAACAAGGACTTTGTCTGGATTTTCTTGAATCTCTGCGACAGATGTGCTCTCGTTTGTAGAAAAATAGATGAAGAAGTGAGCTCGAAAGCTCGTGTGGTGCGCCACAGATGTGCCTGAGGGCATTTAATCTCGCATTTGTCATCTGGATCGACACAACTCTTCTCCGTCTATATGTCGAACAAGACTCAGTCCATTATGTCCTCGGATTGCAAGTTTTGGAGACTGGCTAAGAGTAGATACCGATGTTCTTCGGTTCTCTCAAATGCGGCACGTCTCTATGGTTGCTTGCAATGCTGCTAACATCTCTGGGCATGACTTTCATGCTCTCAGACTGTTGCATGGGATCATAGGCTGGTTGTTCGCGTCCATCTTTGATAGCAAATTTGATGAATGAATGAAGGGGCTTAATCTCGTTTTGTTCCGATTTGATTCAAACAAATTCCACATGTCTCCTGATCTTTTGTATGATGCGCTTGCTAATGTATTGCATGGTCTGCGAACAACAGTTGAGAAGATGTTGGGGGAAGGAGTCTACCAACACACACCTGGGTTTTCGGTGGTCGATGCCACTCATGTCAAACTCGCACAGCAGTGCTTGCTGATAAGTTGGTCAGTGGTCATTGCCACATGCTCTCTTCTCCCTCTTTGGTGACTGATTCTTCTTTTTGAATTCTTGAACTGCGGGCTTGTACCACGGGTATCCTCCTCTGAGTACGCTCACACGCCTGACTATTTACTCTTCTGGTCACTGCTTTGTTTCCTCACACGCCGAGAAATGGTCGTTGATGGGATAACTTGCAGGCGGACTTGGATCAGTTTAATGATTGATGCCACATTGCCAGACATGAAATACAACAGAATTCTTCATGTTGTTGCTGCGCACAGGTATGGTCTTCTCATTTTGTTTGAAGCGGTTATATTTTGTAACAGCCTTCTCATATTTGCCTTCTGAAACCCAGACCTTCGAAAAGATTCATATCTCTCCATTTGGTCAGGCATAAACTGTTTCAATATAGCCGTGAATCTCTCTGTTTTATCAGGGTTTTCCAACTGATATTTGCCTAATTCCACATTGACATTCCCGTTTTCTTCATAATCGGCGTCGTCATCTATTTACAAGACTACTGATAATGCCCTTGTTTTTAAATGAATCTTCTTCCCCTTTGAGACAACGCATATATGAGTGAGCAAGAAGAACGTGGACAGGGATGAATAGAAAACGGTTTCACAACTACCTGCTTCGTCCTGTAGTCTTCTTTCTTCTCCCACGCGCCTTCCTTGGCAGCGTTTCCTCACGGATTAACCGGACACGCACAGCAAAAGCTTACTCCAAAAAACGGGACAGGGAACTCACGCGGGAGTCTGCTCTTCTTCTCTTCCTCCACGCACGACCTCGACCTGCTCTGATACCACTGTTAGCACAGGAGCAATGTAAAATGTCTGAATGAGTTTATTCACAATGTACGAGAGTATTAATACAGGAGAGAATTCAGTTAGAAGGTAACCACCTGTAACTGATAGGTCGGTTATACATATAACAATGTATTAATTATGCCAACAATCTTATAGGAGATTTGCTCAGGACTTTTCTCGATTACACACCCGATCACTTCCCTTCAAAGCAAAAATGGAAGAATTTTTATGGTCGAGATAGATGTGAGAAGACCTTCAGGACACTAAAGGAATGCCTCATGACAGATCCTATTCTAGTAGTGCCGGACCCTCGGGGTGAGTTCTTCGTTTGCACGATGGTTCTTTGGCAGAATTTGAGGTGTGTTGATGTAATAGTGTAGAGTAATTACATTTGAGTGTCACAAACTCAAGGATTATGAGCTCAATTATCTAATTCATGATCTTGAGTTTGAAGTAGTTGTGCAGGCCTCGGTGTGGTGGAGACACTTCCTTCTTGGCCGAGATTTACACTCAGGACTGATCACTTGAGTCTTCACCACCTATTCATGCAACCTAATCTCAACACTTGTCAACGGCGTTGGATGGAGTTTCTTTGTGAGTACAATATGGAGATAGAGCATGTGAAGGGGAAGGAGAATTTGGTTGTAGATGCCCTGAGTAGATGGAGACATGTGGTTATGGCTACTTCAGTGGTTATAGATTTGCGGAGTAGGATTTTGCAGTAGCTTCCTCATGACAACTTCTACCTTGCAGCTAGAGTAGAGATTGAGTCTCAGAGACCCCTTGAGGGGAGATTTGATGGATTTTCATTAGAGGCATATTGTCTTCTCAGAAACATAGGTCGGATATATGTTCCTAGAGATGGAGGCTTGAGGTAGGAAATTTTGACAAAGGCTCACCATGCACCTTATTCAGCCCATCCCGGGGTGAAGAAGATGCACGCCACTTTGAGACAGTTGTACCATTGGAGAGGAATTTGGAGAGACGTGGCTAAGTTTTTTTACATTTAGGTTCAACATTTGTGAGTCACACGATCTTTTGATATATTTGTCACACTCTTTCAGCTTTAAAAAAATATTTATATTTTTTTATAAAATTATAAGTTTGAGAAAATTAATTAGTAGTAAATTTTTCTATGTTGATGAGGTGTTAATGAGACATCTGGTCTTGTAGGATGCTTACTTCCCACTCCATTCAAGTAAAAATTTGTCGACCACATGCTCTTTTGGGCCATACAAACTTGAATTGAGGCTAGGTATGGATGGATGATGTGAATTTAGGTTGTTTGTTGTAGAATGAAGTGAATTTGAAGGTGATGATGGTTGACTATAACACTAACTCATATCCATTCAAATGAGTTTATGAATAAAAGAAATAAAATAATAAGTTTTGGTATACAAATTTCTTGCATTTGTATTTTAAAAAATTAATTTAATATTTTTAAATTTGACAGATATGTAAATATAGAGTGAACTATAGTGCCAACTTCTTTTCGACATTTATTACTGTTTATTTCAATACTATTGACTATGATTATGGACATTTTATATTATTCGGCTTAGAATGATGTTAGATGTTCTGAGATACTCAAACTAATTTTGGTTTTTAATTCTTAGTATGACATGTGTGGACTTCTAGAGACATTTTAATATTGATGATGATATGCTTTATTGACATGGTTATATATATTTACGAGATGCAATATTTTCATGACACCGAGTAATCCTTAGAATTGAAATAAAGTTGTGATCATTTTGACATGGATGAAATGTAGAATAGAGATGTTGTTTGAAATTGTAAATGATATCGTAATTTCCTAGATGATGATTTGTTTAAGATGTAGATAATTGTGGATTTAAATTTAATATTGTATCTTGTATGTTTTGATGTGGCCACGAGGCTAAAAGAGGTATTATGTGTTTTGTAGGTAAATACATTTACAACAAACAATAGGGGGATTGGACATCAACCACATTGGAATGCTAGGTGAATTCAGCAAGGGTAACCATGGCAACATGTATTTTTGTGTATGTGTGTTTGAATTGTTGTTAGGGGGTTCCCATGGGGGGATCACCTCCAATTTTTACCATGGGATTATTTTTTGTCTTTTATTAATATTCCTTTATTTGATTTTAGTTTTTTATTTATAGTGATGCAATCTCCTTTAATTAATTACTTCATTTCTATCTAGATTAGTAAATTAACCTTTTGCTAAAATAATTTTGAATGAATCAAAAGGAATCCATTTATTAGACTAGATGGCTCTTGGATTATGTGTTGTAAGCTGAATGTTTGTGATCTTGAGTGTTCTACACTCTACCCCTTTATGCAAATTCGAATTTGGCCTTGAGGTCTAATTTTGGAGGCTTGTGGGAGAAGTTAGACTTGTCCCTCACCTATTAAATTGCTTTACCAACTGTACCTATGGGTTAGGGATCAAAAATAGACCCCATTATGTGTGTTGGGAAGACAAAAAGGTAAAATTTTATTGCACTTTCTTTCATATAATTATTTTTTTCCTTAGGGGTTGTGGGCTTGTATAGTGTGTGTAAGTAATTGTCATTCCTCTCACCCACCAATTTATTGTGCATTGGGGTTGAGGTTTGACTTGTGAGGTGGAGTTGAGGATGATTGATGTGGCATCCTATAAGGATCCACCTCACCCTCTTCTCTCCCATTTCTATTTATTGAAGTTCTTTTGTTTGTTTAGGGGTTACTTCATTTATGTGTACTCTTGCATTTTTGGAGTTAGAGGATTTTGGAGTTCTTGTGGTCAATTTTAGAGATTTTTGGTGATTTCTTGGGTTGGAAGAATCTTGGAGATTAACTCCTAGAATAAAATCTACCATGGAAAGGTAGGAGCTTTACTCTCTCTTAATGTTCTTATTTTATTTTTTGTATATGTGCTTGTTTTTTAGTGTTTTGGGATTCTTGTTGGGTGCTTGGGTAGATTTCCTAAGTGTGGTGTGATTGAGGACTATGGGGATATTTCATGTAGGTAGGCGTAAGAGTTTATTTCATGTTTTGAAGGGAGTTTGGGTTGGGTGCCCCACCTTGAACAAGGAATACTTGTTGTTCTTACTTGTTTATTTTATGAGGAGGCATAAGAGAATGAGGGAGGCATAAGAGTATGTGGGAGGCATAAGAGGTACTTGAGGGAGGCATAAGAGTGTGTAGGGGTTTTGAGATATGTGTTGGAGGTTTTAAGGTGGGCACCCATTTCCCATTGGGAGGCATAAGTGACCTCCCCATAGGTTCTTGCTCCTTTGGCTTTTCATTTTGAAGCCTTATATATTTTGTTGTTTTCCTCATTGTGTTTGTAGTTTGAGTTGGTTTAATTTTTGAATGGTTGTGAAATAATTTCTTTTTGATGTGGAAGATCGATTGTTGCCATGTGTGGGATCCACCTTTCATTGCAATATGGTTGGGGCTTGGGGGCCAATGAGGAGGATGGATTCTCCTCCTCATTGGATATTTTGGTTGGGTGGAGAGTGTTTCCTTTCCCCCAATTTTTGTTGTGGATCAAGAAAGTATGAAGGATCTCTCTTGTTGGTGATGGGAAACTAGGAGCATTGTTGGTGTCCTTATGAAATCCTTCTTGTGATAAAACCTTCTTATTGTTATTCCCACTTAAGGTGGAGGAACTTGTAATATTGTATTTATTTGTAGCTTACATTCTTGTATAATTTCCCACTTTAAGTGGAAGACATTGTAATAATCTTGTGAAGAAAAGTTGCATTCAATTATTGGATATGAAAGTTGTATTGTATATTGAAAAGAGAAAGAAAGATTTGTGTTGTAAAGCTAGTCTTGTGAAATAGAAAAGAAAGTTTGCTTTCATTGTGTAGTTGTATTATTGTAAATGAGAAAGAAGTATTATGGAAATTTTAAGATGGGGAAATGTATGCATAGAAAACTTGAATGTATAACAATGCTTTTATACTTATTTTGAATATATAAGTTGTAGTGAAAATGGAAAGAGACAACAAATTTGAAGTATATTGTTATATTGATATGTTGCATTTTGTAGTAAGAAAATAACAATATTAGAAGTAGATTTAGATTTTTTTAACTTTTGGACTTGTAAAAATTTTATGGAAAAAAATTAAAATTATCTTGTATTAGTTTTTGCTTATTATTGGAATAGATAATGCTTTAAAATGTGTAGTTTTTAGTAGGAAATGAATAAATGGAACTAAATCTTATAACTGGAAACTTTAGGAATATAGAATTAAGCTCGAATGTATTTTAGAACACTTTAGTAACTTTTTTTTTAATAAATCTCAAATTTTAAGGTTTTTGTTTCTAAGAAATAGGACTACCACCCCGTGCGAGCAACAGGTCTTGTAACTATCGCTCACGCAATATGTTGGTCATAAATCCACCATTCTAGCAAGGTGGTGGTTCGTGAATCATCACTCGAGTGGGGAGGCGGTCCCGGACTTCCGTCCTCCTATGGGTAGCGATTGTCACTTACAACGGAAATTCATAGTTTTACACCTGTGCAAGTTTTAACTTGTTCTAATTAAATTTTAAGCTTATAAAAACCACAAGAAAACCACCAACAACTAAAGAATGGCTAAGTCTTATTGTTTAAATAAAATACATCTCTAAATGGTAAATTAAAAACACTCTTTCTCATTTATATTAATGGGGTAGGGTTTTCCCCAAATAGAGAACCCCAAATACAAATAGTTTTGAAATAAAACTAGATTGGTAAAGGAAATCCCTTCAATCCTTGAATGGGAGAAATTACAATGATAAATCCATAAACAAAACTACCCTAAGCTTGATCTTGAAGAATTTCTCCATAGTTTCTCCCTTCCTTGCTCCCATGGCTTCTTTGCTCCAACCTACAAATCAAACAAGAGAAAATAGACCAAATGAGGAGAATAGAATAAAGGAAAGGTTTTAATAAGAATTCATAAGGAATTTTAGGGCTAGTTTGGAACCCTAGGATCTAGTGGCCATAATTGAATTGATCTAAGGGTGGAGGATCAACCCTACTTTTTTTGGTAGGAATGTATTTTTAATGTTTTAAATAAATCCTTAAAGGTATGTGTAGATGGGTGAATGGGGCCTTTTAATTTCCTTGGGGTGCAAAGTCTTTATTATTTCTTGGTATGTTTTAGGAATTTAATAAAAAGAATTTTAAGCTATTAGGATAATGAAACTAAAATAATTAAGCATGAGGTTAACCATATTGGGATTGAACATTAACTAAAGAGGAGAAAACACTTAACCAAGTAAATTAAATTAGGGCACCTTACTAAGTGACTTTTAATTAATCAACCTTAGAGGTAAAGTAATTTTAATATTTAATCATTTAACTAGACCTGATCTATCATTCGTAAAGTTGAGATTATTGGTGTAAATTAATTTGATGTACCCTAGGGGTTAACACCCTTGTAACCTTTTATCTTAACAAAAAAATTAGTCACAATTTTCGGATAAGTGTTAGGTTTTAACGTGTTCTAGAACGCCATTTTTGTGGGCATTACATGAACTTGGAGCTATAATTCCCACCTCTAGAAATTGTTATCTAATCAATTGTCTTGATTAAAAATTTCAATTTTTTCTATATTTTGTCTCAAAGTTAACTCATGCAAAAGACTTATTATATAATGTATTATTTTAGTACCTCTAAGATTGAATAGCTAAGATTTCATATACACGTTGGGAGAATATGGAAATAATGATAATCCATTTATGATTTATAAAGAAATTTTACTATTCTTGTCTCATGAGGGATAATATTTCAAGAGATGACCATTTCATAATTACAATAATTATATAAGAAAACAAAATACAACTACTATCTTGGATCTATTACATACTAAACTTGAGTAACTCTACTACCTTATAAAATGGCATTGATCTTATAGTGCCCAAAAGACTCTATTTTATTTTGACTAAGCTAACTCATTATACTTACCGTATTGAGATATTTTTACACATTTCTATTATGATCATTTATTGAGGTATATTTATGAGTTTACCATAACATTAGATTTTATATGATAACTTGTCTTGGCAAGATGTTGTATGTGGCACATGAGGCCAATTCTCTATCATTAGCATTATTATCTAATTTGGATGTGATGTATAGATCTTGCAGATTGAGATTAGCATGTATTTGTCATGGATATATCATAGACAAAATTATTTAAATTAATAATATTTTATTTGATGGATGGATGCTTGTGTAACTAATTGGATCATCTAGCATATGATTGATTAGGATTGTTTTACATGTTTATTGTTGTTTTATATAGCATTTAACATTGAGTCAAAGAACAATAGAATGTCCTACTTGTTTGTATGTTTTGTACCTTTATAAACATGAATTTTTCAGTTTTATTAATTTTCTAAAGGAAATAGCCACAAAACCGTACACGTTCATGAAATTCCACAAAATAATGAAATTTTCTATTTAGAGTGTAGAATACATGTACCTTTTCTTTAAAAAAATGGGAAAAAAATATGGTCTTTTCCTTAATTTTATTCATACCTTGTTTCATATGTTATAAAGAGGAACGATTGTCCCTCGGTGTTGTTTTGTAACATTGTAAAAACACACACACAAATGACATGGAAAATGTTGGGTAATTTTTTAAAAAAATTTAAATGACACCACAAGTGATCATAATGGCTACCACCAACTTTCAATAGGCTTGACATAACATGGAACACCTAGGTTCAAGGAATTTACGACACCTAGCATGAAACTGTTGACTTCGCATTTCGAGAAGACATCACATACTAGTCCACCAAAAACACACTTATGATTAGAGACATCCCACAGTGAAATTATTTTTAAGCTTTCTCATTTACTAAAATTTCTTTTAATTCATAACTTGCGTTAAAGAAGATTCATGTTATGATTCATACAATTCAACTAAAAAGATAAATTTATTCCTTTTATACTATTGAGTAAGAATCTTAAGATCATCACTAAAAGGTAAATTACTTCTTTAAATTGGTTTATTCAAATAAGAACATGTAGACACACAATTCCAAAAGACTATTGTCCAAACTCCCATTACGAGAAAATCGATTCAAACCTCCATTTCACAAGGAGACAAGAATAAGCTCCAATTGAAGTGGAGTTGTGATGGGTTCAAAACTAAAACCTTCTTTGAGAAAGGATCAAATGATGCCAACACTTAAAAAGGATAATAAGGTACATCCTTGGCAAGCGTTAGTGGAATAAGGTCTATTTAAATTAACCTTTATGGTCTCTATAGTTATTAACCAGTCATGTAATGAGGCTAATAATTTATATAGAATGGCTGAAAATTTCACTTTGGCTTCACTTGATGAGTTTGAAAAAAGTATACAAATTACATTTCAAATGACAGAAGTAGCTTGAATGGTTTCTTAATCAATTTCATATTACTTATTATACCCTTATTATCTTCCAAAATCTAATCATGGATTTCACCTTAAGATCGTTTAAGGAGTCACCACAATAAGGGTAGAGTTTATTAGTTGGCTTAGTGGTAATAAAGTATATCCTTTTCACAAAAGAAAATACTCTCCTCTTCATCCACTTAAGGAATCATGATTTTATATAGAAGATCACACCATCAAAATATTCTTTTTTTTTTTTAAAATAATTTTTTAAAAATGATTACCACCCCATTTATTATGCCTAGAATTAAATTATTACCGTAACCTAGAAGGGTTTACTACAACAAAGTTATAGCTCAAAGAAACTTTTACCATTGCCCTTAAGATCTAGTCAAGGATACATAATACACTATTAAAGGATACACAACCAAGCATCATAAATATATTTTAAAGTACTTGACTTGAAAACTAACAGTACACAAATTTGGGCCAAACAAACTAAGCTATCTTCCAAAGTTTCTATAGTTCTATAACTGCTCATAACAAACAAAATAATTTACAAGTTTTTTTATAGCTGGTAATTACAACCTTACTCCACAAATACATGAAACCAAAACAATTATCCCTCCAAAAATTCTACACATACACCATTCCAAAATCTTACGACACAATAAGCATTCGTACAAAAAAATTCATTAAGAAAAAAAGATGCAACTTCTACAATTCTTCCCTTTTTTCTACTTGCAAATCCATCTACACAATTATAAGGCTAAGTTAGCTCACAAGAACTGAGCATGTCAAGGACTACAAAAAAAACATTATGCTACTATTAACAATATCATGAAAGGAAAACTTCTATTTTCAAGAAATGGATCGAAACTCTCACCACTAATCAAATTATTAAGAAAAAATAAAATTTTCACCATGCCAACTAAGAAGGAGGTATTGTGTTTTAGTTATGACACATGTCTCTAAAAACAACAAGATTTCAACAACCAATCAGGTAAGACCATAGGCCTTAAAAGTTAGAAACAAAATGTTGAGTGTATTGGGATTTCAATCATGTAATCCTATAGATTACATGATTGAAATATAATACTCAACCCATCAATCAATATTTCATAGGGAATTGAAAATGCACTGTTACGATCATTTCTCACTTTGAAACGTAATAGTTTATTAATTATTAAAGAAGGGCCACAAGCTATAAGGTATATCCAAAGGTCAAATGTATAGGGATTTTAATCATGTAATCATAATGATTATATGATTGAAATATAATTTTGTCAACCTATACTATCTTACCTACCAAGTGGCTCCACAATTAATAACGATAAGAAAAAAAGAAGGATAACAAAATGTCCGAAATAGGCATTGCCCAATAGTTAAATGACCTTGATGTATCCAAATCTTGAACAAAAAGAAGACTAGAAACTACCAAAGTTCATCATTGAAGTTGGCATTCTAAACATCCATCCAAATTTTATAGTACCTTAAATTCATAATCCTTCTTAGGTCATTTATAATTTCGGTTTATAAAAAAATCGTTACTTTCTCATCACAAGTTCTCTTAATGTAACCATCATTACCATACCAAAGCCACCCTTATATATTTCCATATACCACCAACGGTCATTAACAATATTAACAACAAATTGTGTCATTACTCAACCAAATAATTATAAATACCTCCAAAATCCATTAAAAAGATCTAGATAGCCGGTAAAAACCCGATCATAATAATAGAGGGTTCTGAGGTAATCATCAACAAGCCATTATATTGCAAGGTTCATGACCAAGTTACCAAAACTTAATTCATATTATAACACCATAAAAACCATACTTTAATCATAAAGGAAATTAGAACTACTCTTCACTGTTGATTAAAGAATTTCACGTGTTAGGCGCAACAACAATGTTGTTATTAAAATAGCTAGTTTTAATTAGATCCTTGCCCCAAGTTACTTTCCATCTCACCAAAAATAAAGGGCAGTCATTATTTTGTATGGTGAATATAAGAGCTCAAAAATATAAATATCTAGCTTTAATAAGCCTTAATTCACAAGTATTCAAGCAACCATACTTAGTTATACAAGTAGGTTCTGGTTTGCATTCACAAACACAAAAAGAACACTACTCCAATAATATTTAATTATTAGTAATCAAATTTGATAAGGTAATCATATTTTACTTTAAGCCAATCGAAACATAATAGAGGATTGAAGTTCCTTGATCACTTATTGTTACCATGCAATCCTAATATAGTTTGCATGAATTAAGGTAGATTATATTTACCTCAATCATCTCCAATTCTCTTGACAAAAAGACCATGGTTCGAGCTAGAAGATAGATTTTCAGAAATGTAAGAGTAAACTTACACAAACCCATAGTTGTCTCAAGAAAAAAACCCAAAAAGATTTATGGATTAACATTACTTGGTAATGAAAACTAAAATTTGACTTCCAAGGAGGTCAAGCAATAATACCCAAGAATAATCTTCTCAAAATGTTAAGCTAGAGAAGCTCTCGTCTCAAAAAAACAAATCGTTACATCACATACCAAAAACCGTAGCATCACCAAAAACTATTACAATAAACATCATGGTGAGACCCGTATTTTCTTTATAATATAACAATATGGAACACAGATAAAAATTGGAACCACCTAAATTATAAATGGGTATCAATTTATTCAATCCCACTAAAATCAAGGAAGGAGATCTCTTTCCAGTTTTTTTCTATTTTATTTATTCGAATACAACTAACAAAGCTCACAATGGATTACAATAGTGCAATAAGTCATTTAACACAAATTTCATCCATAGATTTCAAACTCGAAGGGAGAACATCAAAACCCAAAGGCATTCTTAATTAAAACCCAGTTTAAACAAGACACACGAGAAGGAAACATTGTGGGGATTTTGTTTATTCAAGTATGAAGTGGAATAAGTTGTAAAGAGAGAAAAGGGGATGTTCCAAGCAAAATACCATCTAGAGAATCATAAAATTTCATTTCAGGAGATTTTTGAAACTAGCAGATGTTAGATTAGGCAATGCTAAACATGTCTGTATTTTAGGTCCCGGACATTACACACACATGGAAGAGCCACAATATAGCAATGACATGCAACCTCTCCCTTTTTTCAACTTTTTGGACGTCCATGCTTGCCCCCAATCTGCAATCTTCTCAAAAAATAACCTACATGGCCGAGAAACTTATGTTTGGCATTTAGTCCCCAAAATGAAAGCCAAAAAGTCTTAATAAAACCAATAGATGAATCAGTCAACTAGTAGGGAGAAATATTGGGTGGGGTGTCATTCATTTAAAGCATTTAAAGTTTGAAAGGTTCTCAACCACCCTCCACTCACCAAAAGGGATTCAAACAACTAAATTTAGCAAATAACTAGATTTTAGAATGAGGAAAAAGAACAAAGGCCCAACAAAAATAAATTTCATTTGGTGAAAACCACAAAAAGGACAATTCGATTTCAAGGAGAATGAGAGGTGGTAGGTAGAGAAAGTTAAAAATTTGACATTAATCAATATTCCTTTCAAAAAACTTGGTGCCACCACCAACCTCCTCCCACTTCCATGCAACCAAAGTGCCAAGCTCCCCCCTTTTTTAGAAGAAAGAGAGATAGTAATTTTGCTAACTTAGCTAAAATTTAGGTAGCTTTTATTTACAAAAATAAGCCAAATACCTATGTAAGGGTTTTAAGATTCCATAAGCACCATTAACAAAACATCAACCACAACCTAATAATCAGGATACAATAAATTATCACTAAGGTCTTCATGAGATGAAAGAAAATACCGTTAAATTATCAAAACCATTTGCGACATGACAAAATGGCATAATAGAAGGAAAGAAAAATAAAAATAAATAAAATAGAATAAAATATCAATTTTACTTCACAACAGATCAAATCACTTAATGATCAAAGAGGAACTCAAATAAACATTAGACGTTTTGCCACAGCAAGCAAAGGGACATAAACGAGTCGACGCTGAATGGGGCATTATATGTTTTTAAATGAAAAGTTATTTTTTCACCATGAAATTTTAGATTTATGTTGAAGATTTGAATTTTAAGATTTATATCAATTTTTATTTTCACAGTAAGAAGAAGACCTCAATATATAAGTAGAAATATATATTTTTACTAGATATATTTTACTATTTTTCAAATTTGGTTAATTGTTTATTATTGATTGTCCTAAAATACCATATGTTGGCAAAAAATCTAAAATAAATATTAAAATATATTTTTTTAAAAATGAAAATTATATTTTTAGAAAGCTAACAAAAATATGAATTTTGTGTTAATTTTTTGTTATTTTATTTGTTCATTAACCCAAATTACATCGCACCTAAGTTGCATATTTTTTCTTAAAATAATCCTCCAAATGGATTTGGCACCAAAATGTGCCATATAGATTCCACATAATTACCACATAAGGAGGTTCACGTGAACCTGCCTTCGTGCGAAGGTGGTTTGCATGATCCCCCTTAACCGCTTTTTACATGCAACCAAAGTGTCACTCGTATGCTTTCCTTCTAAATTTGGTTGTTTTGCAATATGTTTATTTAAACCTATAGTTTTAAAATAATATTGTTCAATTTTTATGTTTTAATTTTAGTTTTTACGAATTTTATTTTTAAAACTAGAGTTTAAAATATTATATATATATATATATATATATATTAATAAGTTTTATTATTTATATATAATACAATTGACTTTACAACACATAGTTATTTTATTTTAAAATATATTACAAAACTAAATAATTGTATATTAAATTTAAATTGTATTAAAATTAAAAAGTTGTTTTAAAGTTAAAAATATTGAAATTCTAAATAACCAAATTTATAACCTACTTTCTATTGAGATTTTAAGAGTTTCATGTGTATAGTTTTCTATTGAGTTTAATCTTCAAATTCAGATCTACATCAATTTATGTGCGCAGTGAAAATTATTGAAGTTCGGGAATCATGAGAAATGAAAAAATGAGAAACAAAAATATACCGAGGAAAAGAAAGCAGAGAAGAATGCTAGAAGATAAATTCGTAGGAAGGAACAAATAGAGAGAGAGAAGGCACAAAAATTTAAAGACAAGGTTGTAAACATTTTTACATACATAGAAATCCTTGATAGGTCGTAATTTTATTTTTCATTGTAGGGTATATATGATAATATGTTTTTTAGAATGGGTAAAGGTACGGGTTTTGATAGGATCCCATAAACGAGAAAAATGTAAGAACCTATCTTATCAAAAAAATATCCACCTAGAAAAATCATTCAACGAAACACGAATTGCTGAAATATCAACAAAACATCAAGTAATCTCCTAAATATAAAACATGGTGAAAAATATTGCAACCACTCAATAGTATAATTTGGATCTTGATCTAGGCATCTACTTTTTTTTGTATTTCTTATTACTCTCTAAAGACACATGGTTGTGTTTGTCTCTTAGTTAAATCTAGGGTTTCTATTTAGCATCAACTTCCATTCTTCAACATCATCTCTCACCTCATAGAGAGCATCTTTTTAGAATTGTTGTCCTCTTAAAATTCATGTCTTTTAAAAGTTTAACAAAATTAAAATTTTGAGTTGACACCCTTCAAAAGAGTGTTCTAGTGAAGTATAAATTTGAAGAGATAGCTAATATTGTGTTTATTGGGGTCATTTTAGTGACTTACAGTGTCTGTCAAACATTTTTGTCCCTAGTGTCCCAAGAACCAAAGGGCCTTTTGTTTTCTCGATTGACCAATTTCCCGTAAGTCCTTATCTTTCGGCTTTATCGAGAATTTTTTGGCCCATCTATCCCAAGTACATTTAGGCATCATGTTGACTGATTCCCATTATCGTTCACATCGGCCAAATCGGGTCTTCACGTCCTTCATGTTTCTGTGTCCCCTGGACCACCCATGCTCCTTCACCTACATTCCCCACGTTGGTCACATCGACCGAATCAGATTTTCGCATCCCTCATGTCCCAATGTCCCATGGACCGTCTAGGCCATTTTTTCCACTTTTCCCACATTTCACCTTTTTTGAGTTGGTGCAAGGTGTATTTAATGCACATTTATGATCTTCTCTCTCTTGAATGACTATTTAAAGGGACTACCATCTATGCATTTGACACATTTCTTGCTCACTATCTCTTGCCTGCACTCTTACAATTGAGTCATCTATTCATCTTCTTATATCCCTTTGCATTTTTATCATGAATCTGTTCTTTGAAGGCATTTCTTCTATGCACTGTAAAAATGAAGATCAAGTTTCAAGGGCATGAGCATCTATCACCTTTGGAGACTTTTGTACCCAATATCGTAGATAGTGAAGTTTGACACTTAGATTTCAATGATTTCTAGGGTAGATTAGCATGTGATAATCCTTCTTCCATGGCCCAAATGATCAATGACATTGGAATCGCTTATGCTACTAGTTTTGTTATCTCTGCGTGCAGTGTCAGGCCGACACTGTGCTTGCCTACAGGGCTCATTTTAATTCAGATACCAAGGAGGTTGTTAATGTGCATGGAGAATTGATTACAAAACTGGATGTTTCCGCCATCTCCACTGCCCTACGCATTCCTGAGATAGAAGACTCCATTATTCTCACTCATTCTCAAGCTTAGACCCTATTTGATCAAGATAGCGAGAAATACAAGGAATGAGTAGCTAAGTCATGGCTGAAGTGTCCTAAGAAGGGAGCACCCTCACTCTCCAAGGCATTGTTCAGGGTTGATTTCAATGAAAAACTATCATATTTCATCATCTTGTTCACCCATATTATGGGAATGCCCTCTACCAATGATTTCCATTTTTATGTGCGCTTTTATAAACATCATCTATGAGGGTAAGCAAAACATTAATTGGGATGAGATTATCTGTATGAACTTGACTGAGAAATTTTCAAATGTTTAGTAAACTAAGAATTTCTACATTACTTCTTATCTCATGTACACCTGGCAAAGATCTCGAGAGTGGTTCGGCTTCTCTTACATTGAGGGTAATAAGGATGAGCCCATATACACATATTGCCCTCGCCTTTACCCTCAAAGCCAATAATCAAAATTTCGAAAGGGTAAATGATGCTTTCACCATGTACATTGTGAGGCTCTTGAAGGGTGACATTACCAGAAGGTTCTCTGATGAGGCTATGGCTTTTATATATAAATATGGCGATTTCTTCATCTAGTTCTGAAAGTTCTCATACATCAAACTGGCCTATTTTCAAAGTACACCTCTAACGCTTCCCATGTTCTACAATGATAAAATGGATTTGATTGAGATGTGCAGGCAGCTAGATAAACTTCATAGAACTTACCAAAATAATAAGATCACTGGTATTCATTTTCCTATCACTTTGGGGAATTATACATCGGACAACTATAGATGCCCGAGTATAGAAAGGGCTATTGTTGCTCTTATTGTTCATTTATTCAGACCTAGGACTTTCTTTGATCTGAATAAATTCATTGATCATAATCTCAGGATAACCTATCATCATTGTCCTGATACTGAGGATTACTAGGTTGATTTTGTTGATGATTTTGAAGCCAGGAGGAGGCATTTTGGTAGATTGTCTCTGTAACACATCTTATATCTCAATCTCTACTAGGTTCCTGAAGAAGGGCTTGTGGATGATGGTGAGGACTTGCAATCCTTTGAGTATGAAAGATCAATCAAGCACACTCCTCTAGAAACCCTAGATTGGTATGTGAAGGAGAGAGATGATTTGAGTGAGATAATTTCCCATGTCATCGTCAGAACTAAGGTTTGGTTTGACAGGAAAGTTTGTGAGTTCGAAGGAACCAAGGTAGATCCTCTTCAAGAGAGGCTTCTACACCTCGGAAGGAAGCACATACACCTAGTACTTGAGGTACTTGAGAAAACTCCTTCTTCTTCTACCATGAAAGAACCAGAGTTGTCTACTCCTTCCTCTTCCACCAGAGTATATCAGAAGAAAATCAAAGAGGTTAAGCAGGAACTGGTCGAGGAAGAAAATTCTCTGGAGAAATCAGAATTGCCTATTGGGCTAGAGAACATTATTTTTCTAAATGATGATGATGAGGAGGAGATGAAAGAACTAGAAGAAACCACTGAAACCACTACTGAGGTGGAGAAGGAAGGATCAAGAACTGAACCTCCAAGTCTAGCAGACTCCTCTGCAAAGGAAATTCCTGAGGTTCCATTCATTTCCCCACTAGAGACAATAGTGGTCCATAATTTAAGTGCCATGAGTTCACTTGCACTTGGGTCCCTTGATTCTTCCATTTCTTCTTCTTCCTTTTCCTGGGTGCAACCCCTAGTTGATAGTAAGAAAAGGAGATCTTCCTCCAGATTGACAGGTCTGATTTTGATGTTGTGGTAGCTCTACTTTGTACTACCCCTCCCCCTCCAATAAAGAAAACAAATACCACTCCAAGGATGGTATCTGATGCTCAAGGCCAATAGTTCCTGGAGGTTGCAAAACCCAAGGTGTACAAAGAGGAAAAATATTTGACTTAGATTTTTCAAGGATTCCAATGGGAGAATCTACACTTGAGAGTGAAGTTCATAACCTTCAGAAACCGTCACTAGGGTTATTGAATGGGTTGAGAAAGGCAAGAAAACCATGGAGTAGTTGGAAGAATAAAACCAAGTCCTTTCCAACTTTATCAGATCATTATTGGCCAAAGATAAAGTTTTGGATCCAACTCCATTGGCTACTCTCCCACCTCCCATTGTTCTCATCCAAGATGAGGTTCAAAGCATCAAATACATACATAAGTATTCTACTTATGGGAAGGCTATTGAGGCCATGGTAGATGATATGATCATAGAAGGTTTAAAATTCATTGAGGAATCCTTAAAAACCAATGAGAAGGTGATCAAGCTACAGCAGAAACTCACTTCCTCAATCAAAGCTATGGACAAAGAGCTGATGGTCTGGAGTGGGTGTATTACATATCTCCATCTAATGGGTCAAATTGATGAGAGGATCCTGTTAGCCAATAATGTATTTGATGATGTCAAGAATAAACAATCAAGGACATGGATCATTAACATTGAATGGAAAATAAAGGTTCTGGAAGAAGCACTGGGAGAATTAAGGAATGTATGGCAAAAAGGGGAGTCTTTTAAAACTTGTGTTTTATCTGCCTTCAAATATATCCACTACCATCTTCAGGATGAAGCTACAGGTGTATCCCTCTCTCTTCAATAAATCAAGGCTCAATTCAAACCTTTTTCAAGGATGATTTGTTCAAAGAAGAGTCAATCACAAAAGAGAAAATGAAGGACATTTGTTCTCTCCATTCAGCTATAGCCAAGGCTAATAAGGAGTATCTAGAGCATACCGAGTTTGACAAAGATATGGAAAAATGCCTCGGCACATGGACTCATGCTACTGCTAACACAACAATTCCAAGAGGCATGGAGATAGCAGAAGAATTGAAGAGATTCAAACATCGATTCTCAAAGTAGTGGGCCCTCCTCGCCACAATTGGATGTTTGTGCTTCGGCTCTTGACTCTCCTTTTCTATCTATAGTTTGGATCTCCTTGTAAATTAATTAAGGACTTTATATTGTGCATTTCCTTAATTAATATTTTGGTTGAAATAAACGGTTACCAAATGTAACCACTTTTGTAAGCTATATATTGAGCTCTCCTCACCATTCCAAGGGGCTAGAACTCTAATTATTTTTGAAAGTGTAAAATAATTAAAATCTATCAATATAGAATATTTCCTTTCTATTTATATTTGGGTCTATTTATTCTCTCTTATCTGTCTGAAATTTGTGAATCATTAATTTATTTCATTAAGAAGCTTTGTATTCTTGTGGATGTTATCTTTGGAACTTTGTGTCTATGAAATAACATCTAGTGGTTTTAATATGAATGATTTTGTTCTATATATTGTCCTTGCTCAGCATTTATAAGGAACTATTTTTCTATCTATACTTCTTGAAGAGTGCTATTATATTCTACCTTTTTTCCCTCCCTTAGTTCTTTTGTTCCTTTGTATTGATAATCTATCTTGGCATTAAAACACTTTCATGATATCAGAGTTCCTCATTGAAGTAGAAAATTGTACATTTGTGAATAGTTTTGCTGCTTGCTTTCAATAAGGGCACCTCTCCCATCAAAGAGGAGGGAATTTCATCCCCTGACTATTGCTTGCATTAAAGTCCTATTTTGACAACCAACAATTGTTTGTGACTCTACTGGGGATTCCTTTCAATGGATTCTAGTTTTGATGAACAATTTCTAGATCATTTCTTATCTAGTGACTCTAATATTTACTTGTGGAAGAAGGGACCTTGAAATTGAAGATTCTCAGTTTTAACTCCTTGAGCAACAAGGTTTTCCTCTTCCTTCAACAAGGAAAAATAGAAGAGATCGTTTCATGAGCACACGCCTGTTGAAGATAGATCTGTTTTGAGAGGTATCCCACAAAAATTACTCATCCCTACTCTTCACACTTTAGTTGTTGCTGGTGTTTCAATTTCCACTTCAAGTATTTTTTCCAGGAATGACAACTCCTTTACCTTGGGGCCAATGAGTTGGGCCTCTTGCCCTCCCTTTTCCTTTACATGAGTTACCTAGGGTAACAAAGAACTTTACCAAGTTCGGAGGTGATGGCAAGTTACATCCCGATGAACACATCATAGCCTTCATAGTTACATGTGGAGTCCTCGAAGTTGAACATGAAGATGTCTTTGTGAGGATTTTTGTAGAGAGATTGCAAGATAATGTGGCAGATTTGTTTTACCATCTCCCTGCTGGGGCCATTACCAATAGGAATACCATGACAACCCAATTTGAGCAATGTTTCAAACCTACTGAAGATGTGCATGCTTTGCTAACCTAGATTTCTCAAATCAAGAAAGAACCATAAGAATTCATGAGAGAATTTGTGGCCAAGTTTAATAAAATTATTAACAAGATCCCACAAAACACTTGGGCTGTGGATAAAATTAAAAATGTTTCTTCCTGAATGCTCAATTTCCTAAAGTAAGCTACGCACTAAGAAGAGCTAATCTTGTAACTTTGGATGTTGATCAAAGATTGGCCATTAGTGTGGAAGATGACCTAATCATGTCTAGTAAATTGAAAAGAGACTTTTCCAAATCCAAATATTCTTCTTCTTCTCCCTCTACTCTTGAAACTAGTGCAAATAAATTAGTACAGAAGCGTGTGAATGACCTCATTTCCATCAAGAAACAATTAGCTCAGCATGCTCTCTATCAAGACATTCCAAGGAAGAACTTTCAACCTAGAAACCATTTTCCTTCTTCTCAAACAAGGCTGACAATCAAAGGACCACCCACCAAGGTCCATGTTAATGCAACTTGTGAAGTTCAAGAACCTGATGATGAAGAGGTTAATGAAGACTTTGAAGAACCTAGAGAAGAGGATGAGGAAGAATTGGAAGAACGTGATGGATCTCAAATTAATTTCCTTACTAATAAGGGCATTGATAAAGAAGATGATTATGATGAAGTAGTAGCAGAGATGAACAATGAGTCATATGATGTTATGACTCGGGAGAAGACCAACAAGAAATAAAAAGTGATGCATCGCACTAAAAATCTAAGGAGTATGCCATGAGTTTTCTAGTGGTGGTGGGAAGAGGATATCCTCTTCCCACCGCATCCACGCAAAAGGTAAGTTCGATAATTCTTCTTCTTGTACTCCTACTTCTAAAACTTCTTATTCTCCAATTCCAAATCATGATACGCCTAATATTCCTAGTGATGATTCCCCAACTAACTCGGATCTTTTTATATCATTGACCACCTCAAAAGACAAAAATCTAGATTTTAGAGGATGAGTTTTATCAAACCCATCCAAAATCCTTTGCCAAAATGGTCTACTTTTTCAATTCCCATTCCAAAACTTCATCACAATATTCCAAAGGTCTTTTTCCCACTCCATCTTCCACACCCCAACCAAATCTTATGGCTGCAGTCACCTCACCTAATGAGAAAATCAAACCATTCTATGTGACCCTCCTCATAGCTGGCCACAAACTTAGCAACTGTGTCATAGACTCAGGAGCATTGGACAATGTGATGCCTACCAAAGTGGCTCATGCTTTGGGTCTTACCATCACATGCACTACTTTGATCTTGTTATTCCATGGAGAGTATAGAGGTGTCATTGGTTGGTAGAATTAAGGATGCACAAGTAACTTTTGTTGCCTTCCCAGATAAAAAGGTTTTAGCTACTATTTTGGTAGTTGATATTCCTCCTTCGTATGGCATGTTGTTGAGTAGGAATTTTTGTAAGGATATAGGAGGAGAAATTAAAATGGATTGGTCACATGCCCTTATACTAGTCAATGGAAAGATGAAGAAGCTTCTTTGTGAGAATAAAATTGAATATATTGTGCAAAATATGGATGATCCCAAAGCACAAATACTTTATGAAGATATTGGGCATGACAACTATATGATCATGTCTCACGATGAGGCAGAACATCCCAAAGAAGTGGTCAATGATCCTAATGGCATTTGGAATTTAGAATTTTATGGAAGTTGCTCCTCAGCTGGTGCTCGGGCTGGTGTGGTATTGATATCTCTAGAGGGAAAGATTCATCCTTTCTCATTCAAGCTACAGTTTGAAAATACAAATAACACAGCAGAATATGAAACTCTCATCCTTGGACTAAACATGGAAAAAGAAAGAGGTGTGAAGAATATTTTGGCTCGTGGAGATGCGAACTGGTTGTCAAACAAGTCAGAGATTTGTTCCAAGTAAAGAATAGAAGGTTGAAGCACTATAGAAATCTGGTTTGGGATTCTATTGAATTCCTTGATGCCTTCTCCATCAAAGCGGTGCCAAGGGAAAAGAACACTAGGGCTGAATCCCTAGCTGTTTTAGGGTCTTTGCTGATACCTCATCCTAATTTTTCTCAAGAAAAATTCACCATTGAAATGATCCATAGACTAAGCATACTAGATAATGCAAACAACTGGAAATTTTTCAATGATGATCAGCATTTTCTCTTTCCTGGAGCTCAAGGATAACTTTGATCAATTGTATTTTGAAGGAAGTGACAATCTGCCTTGAGAGGGTGTCTCTTCTAATGATGAAGGTGTCAAAGAGGAGATGGATCAAGATGGATGCATCAGGCTAAAAGGTAACAAGATCCCCAGAGGGCTGGTAAGTCTGGAGGAATTGTTTGATAAACATGATAGGCATGTCAAGTCCAAGGCTTCCAAAGGAGCTCAAAGAATCTGCTGAATATGAAAATATTAACATTGGGAGCTCTGCTGACCCCAAAATGGTGAACGTTGGAAAGTGCTGCACCCAAGAGGAGAAGAAGAAGGTAGTAAATATTTTAAAGAGGTACGTTGATCTTCTTTCTTATTCTTATGATGATCTGAAAGCCTTCCAACCAAAATAAATGTAGCATTTCATTCCCCTCAAACATGGGATAAAACCTTTCAAGTAGAAGCAAAGGCAATACAATCCAAAAATTGTTGACACCATTTTCCAAGAGATACAAAAGTTATTGAAAGCCAAGATCATCTTCCCCATTCATCATTCCACATGGGTTGCTAATATTGTCCCCGTTAGGAAGAAAAACGGTGAGATTTGGATCTGTGTTGACTTCAAGAATCTAAATCAGGCTTCTTTGAAAGACAATTATCCCCTACCCATGATGGACCAAGTGTTACAAGCTGTCACAGGTTCTAAAATGTTTTCCATGCTTGATGGTTTCTCATGATATAACCAAGTGGAATTCAATACTGCAGACTAGCATAAGACTACCTTTACCACTCCTTGGGGTAATTTTTCCTACAAAAGGATGCCCTTTGGCCTCATTAATGTTGGTGCCACTTTTCAGAGAGAAATGGATTTGGCCTTCAGGGGTTTGAAAGGAAAATGCATTGTTGTGTATCTAGATGATTTAACTACGTTTTCCAAATCTAGAGCAGATCACTTTCAGCATCTAGAAATAATTCTCTTGAAATGTAGAGAACATGGGGTCTCTCTGAATCAAAATAAATTTGTCTTTTTTGTCATGGAGGGAATTTTGTTGGGACATGTTTTCTCTCAAGAAGGAATCAAATTGATCCTGAACGAGTTCAAGCTGATCAGCAGATTCCTCTTCCCACAAGCAAAAAGGGAGTGCACTCTTTCTTTGGTAAGATCAACTTCCTCAGAAGATTCATCTCTAAATTTGTAGAGTTGAATCTGACTATTTCCCAAGATGTTTGGTTGGTCTTCTAAAGACAATTAAGCATTTTAGGGCATTAAGAACGTTATTTCTAAGACTCCTATCTTAACATGTCCATATTTTTGCAAAGATTTTATTATCTATTGTTATACCACCGAGAGTACTTTGGGTGTTGTGTTGACTCACAAATATTCAAAAGATCATGAGCTCTCAATTGCATTCATGAGTTATCTTCTGAAAATCATGAGTTGAGGTACGATGATGATGGAGAAACAAGCTTTTGCAGTGGTTAAAGTTGTTAAGCGGTTTCGATTTTACATTCATAACTCTCATTTTGTTATGTTTGTGCCCGATACGACTATCAAGTCTATTCTTACACAATAGGAGTTTGGAACCAAGAGAGGAATTTAGGTAGCAAATGTTTAGGAGTATGATCTCGACATAAAACTAATGAAGCTAGTTCAAGGTAAAGGCATGTGTGAACTTATTGATGACGGAGCTGGCCAGGCGTTGTCTAAGGATGAAGTTGATATCCCTATTGTTCTTTTCCTTAGCTCAACGGATGAATGGTATGCTGACATTTCTCATTTCCTCACTTATGGTGAGTGTCCATCTCAATTAACTGCTAAGGAGAAGAGAGCTATCAAGATAAGGTCAGCATAGTACATGTTGTGGGAGAATTCTTTGTTCAAACGAGGAGTGGATGGAAGATTATTGAAGTGTGTGAACAAATTGAAACAGAAGAAGTTGTTCTCAGCCTTCCATGATAAAGCCTATGGGGGTCATTTCTCATCTACCATTATTTCTCACAAAATTATTTGTACAGGATACTATTATCCTACTTTGTTTAAGTATGCCTCAAGGTGGGCCGACAAGTGTGAAGCTTGTCAAACCTTTGTGGGAAGACCTAAGTTATCTACTTTTCCACTTAAGATAGTTATGATCGAAGAGCCATTTCAACAGTGGGGTTTGGATTTCATTGGAACACTCAACCCATCTTCAAGTGTAGGACATAATCATGTGTTGATTATCACATATTATTTCACTAGGTGGGTAAGAGACATTCCAGTTAAAAGTACTACTTCAGAGGTAGTATGTAATTTCATCAAATAGAACATCTTGATAAGGTTTGGAGTACCAAACAAGATCGTGACCGATAATGCTTCAAATTTTTCTTCTACTGAGATGATGGAGTTCTGCTATGGGTATGGGATTTCCCTCGCTCATTCTTCAAATTATTATCCTCAAGGGAATGGACAGGAAGAATCAACAAACAAGAATTTAGTGACCATTGTAAGAAATATTGTCAATGAATCTTAGAGAAATTAGCACAAAAAACTTTATGATGCTCTTTGGGCAGATAGGATTACACCCAAACAAGCAATTGGGATGTCCCCTTTTCATGTGGTGTATAGTGTGGAAGTTAAACTACCAAAGGACAATGGAACTACTAGATTTACATTGGATGAAAGCTATTAAGAACACCAGTTTCATTGATTCTTTGGATAAGAGGATCATGTATCTCCATAAGCTAAATGAATACAGTACGTGTTTTGATAGAATCTCTTGCCCATCGGAAAAAGGTGAAATATTTATTTGACAAGAAAACCTGACCCGAGATTTAAAAGTTGGAGTTATTGTTCTATTATGGGACAAAAGACATGAACCTCAATGAAGCCATGGTAAGTTTGAATCTCTTTGGCTTGGTCCTTTCCGAATCGGGCACTTTCTAGTGAAAATTCTTTCTATGTTGATTTCATGGATGGTTCTTCTCTCCCACTTCCTAGTAGTGGGCGTATCTAAAATTTTTCAATTCCTAGGTTAATAGGAATTCCTTTGTATATTATGTATAGTGTGTGTTTTCCTTTCCTCACTTTTGCTTTGTTGTTTTTCCCATGTGTTTCCTTCTATATTGATTTGCCTTTGACTCTATTTTCCCAATGGATAAGGCACTAGTCCTCTTCCCGAGAGTTTTCTTGAGTTCTTGTCTTGTCTCATTCTTGTGATCTAGTCACTTCATCCCTAGAAAGAGCTAGTTGTTGTCCTCTCAAAATTTCCCTGTTTTGAAAGTTGAAATTTTTGAAAATTTTGAGTTAACACCCTTCAATAGTGTTCTAGTGAAGTAAAAATTTGAAGAGATGGAAAAAATTGCGTTTATTGGGGTCATTTTAGTGACTTGCGGGTCTGTCAAATATTTTTGTCCCTCATGTCCCAAGTAGTTTTGGGCCTTTTTTGGCCGATTGGATGATTTCCCCGCATGTTCTTGTCTTTCGGCTTTATGGGACATTTTTGACCCATCATCCCAAGTACGTTTGGGCCTCCTGTTCACCGATTCCCCACATTGTCTACATCGGTTGAATTGCGTTTTTGCATCCCTCATGTCCAAATTTCCCATGGACCATCTGGGCTAGTTTTTTCAACTTTTCCCGCCCTTTCACCTTTTTGACTTAGTGCAAGGTGTATTTAATTTACATTTATGATCTTCTCTCTCTTGAACAGCTATTTAAAGGGACTACCATCTATGCATTTGACACATTGCTTGCTCGCTATCTCTTTCCCACACTCTTGCAATTGAGTCATCTATTCATCTTCCTGTATCCCTTTGCATTTTTATCGCGAATATGTTCTTTGAAGGCCGTTCTTCTATGCACTATAAAAATGAAGATCAAGTTTCAAGGGCATGAGCATCTATCACCTTTGGAGACTTTTGTACCCAATATCGAGATAGCGAAGTTCGACACTTAGATTTTGATGATTTCTGGGGCAGATTAGCATGTGATAATCCTACTCCCATGGCCCAAATGATCAATGACAGTGGAATCACTTATGCTGTTGGTTTTCTATCTCTGTGTAGTGTGGCGAAACCATGCTCACCTACGGGGCTCATTTCAATTTGGATACCAAGGAGGTTGTTAATGTGCATGGAGAATTGATTACAAAACTAGATTTTGTCACCATCGCCACTACCGTACGCATTCCTGAGACAAAAGACTCCATTTCTCTCTCTCTTGCTCAAGCTAAGACCCTATTTAATCAAGAAAGTGAGAAATACAAGGAATGAATAGCTAATTCATGGTTGAAGTTTCCTAAGGAGGGAGCATCCTGACTCTCCAAGGCATTTTTCAAGGTTGATTTCAATTAAGAACTATCAGCTTTCATCATCTTGCTCACCCGTATTATGGGAATGCCCTCTACCAATGACTTCCATTTTGGATGTGCCCTTTTATAAACATCATCTGCAAGGGTAAGCAAAACATTAATTGGGCTGAGATTATCTATATGAACCTGACTGAGAAATTGTCAAATGTTCAACAAACTAAGAAGTTCTACATGACTTCTTATCTCATGTACACCCTAAGCAAAGATCTTGAGAGTGGTTTTGCTTCACTTACATTGAGGGAAAGAAGGATGAGCCCATATACACATATTTCCCTTAGTTTACCCTCAAGGCCAGTAATCACAATTTCAGAAGGGTAAATGATGCTTTCACCATGTACATTGTGAGGCTCTTGGAGGGTGACACTGCTAAAAGGTTCTCTGATGAGGCTATGGATTTGATAGATAAGTACGGGGCTTTCTTCATCCAGTTCTGAAAGTTCACATACATCGATCGCTCTGTTTTGAAAGTACAC
Organism: Taxus wallichiana var. yunnanensis; assembly: GCA_018340775.1. NCBI lineage: Eukaryota > Viridiplantae > Streptophyta > Pinopsida > Cupressales > Taxaceae > Taxus > Taxus wallichiana. Next base: position 739,633,892 of record CM031244.1, read on the forward strand.
CTCTCAAGCTTCCCATGTTCTAAAATCATAATATGGCTTTCATTGAGGTGTGCAGCAACAAGATAAACTTTATAGAACCTAACAAAATTAAAATATCACAGGTCTTCGCCTTCCTATCACTTTGGGGAATTATACATGCAGGACAACTCTAGATGCCTAGAATATAGAAAGAGCTATTTCTCCTCTTCTGCTCATTTCTTAAGACCCGTGGACTTTCTTTGATCCAAATAAATTCATTGATCGAGAATCTCAAGATAGCCTATCATCATCGTCCCGATACGATGAGGATTACTAGGCCGACTGTGTGATGATTTTGAAGCTAGGAGGAGACGTTTTGGTAGATTGTCTGCAATGCATCTTAGATCTCAATCTCTACTAGGTTCCCAAGGGCTTGTCGACGATGGTGAGGACATGTAATCCTTTGAGTATGATAGATAAATCAAGCACACTCCTCTAGAAACCCCGGATTGGTATGTGAAGTAGAGAGATGTTTTTAGTGAGATAACTACCCATGTCATCATTGTCGGAACTACGGTTTGGTTTGATAGGAAATTTTATTAGTTCAGAAGGAACCAAGGTAGATCCTCTTCAACAGAGGATTCTACACCTTAGAAGGAAACACATACACCTAGCACTAAGGTACTTGAGAAAACTCCTTCTTCTTTGGCCATGAAAGAACTAGAGTTTTCTACTCCTTCCTCTTCCACCAGAGTATATCTGAAGAAAATCAAAGAGGTTAAGAAGGAACCGGTCGAGGAAGAAACTTCTCTGGAGAAATCAGATTTGCCTATTGGGCCAGAGAACATTATTGTTCTAAATGATGATGATGATGAGGAGATGAAAGAACCAGAAGAAACCACTATTGAGGTGGAGAAGGAAGGATAAAAAACTGAACCTACAAGTCTACCAGACTCCTTTACAAAGGAAATTCCTGAGGTTCCATTAATTTCCCCACTAGAGAGAACAATGGTCCATAATTTAAGTGCCATGAGTTCACTTTCACTTGGGTCCCTTGATTCCTCCATTTCTTCTTCTTCCTTTGCCTGGGTGTAGCCCCTAGTTGATAGTAGGAAAAGGAGATCTTCCTCCAGATTGACAAGGCCTGATTTTGATGTTGTGGCAGATCTACTTTGTACTACCCCTCCCTCTCCAGCAAAGAAAGAAAAGACCACTTCGAGGATGGTAACTGATGCTCAAGGCTAGTAGTTCCTAGAGGTTGTAAAACCCAAGGTGGACAAAGAGGAAAAAGATCTTTTGATCTCTGACTTAGAGTTTTCCAGGATTCCAATGGGAGAATCTACACCTGAGAGTGAAGTTCATAACCTTTGGGAAACCGTCACTAGGGTTATTGAACGGGTTGAGAAAGAAAGAAAACCATGGAGCAATTGGAATAACAAAACCAAGTCCTTTCTAACTTTATCAAGATCATTATTGGCCAAAGATAAAGTTTTGGATCCAACTCCATTGGCTACTCTCCCACCTCCCATTGTTCTCAGCCAAGATGAGGTTCAAAGCATCAAATACATACATAAGTATTCTACTTATGGGAAGGATGTTGAGGCCATGGTAGATGATATGATCATAGAAGGTTTAAAATTCATTGAGGAAGCCTTAAAAACAATGAGAACGTGATCAAGTTGCAGAAGAAACTCACGTCCTCAATCAAAGCTATGTACAAGGAGCTGATGGTCTGGAGTGGGTGTATTATAGATCTCCATCTAATGGGTCAAACTAACAAGAGGATCCTGTTAGCCAATAATGTATTTGATGATGTCAAGAATAACCTGTCAAGGACATGGATCTTTAGCATTGAATGGAAAATAAAGGTTCTAGAAGAAGCACTGGGAGAATTAAGGAATGTATGGAAAAAAGGGGAGTCTTTTAAAACTTATGTTTTATCTGCCTTCAAAGATATCCACTGCCATCTTTAGGATGAAGCTACAGTGTATCTCTCTCTCAAGAAATCAAGGCTCAGTTCAAAACCTTTGTCAAGGATGATTTGTTCAAAGAAGAGTCAATCACAAAAGAGAAAATGAAGGACATTTGTTCTCTCCATTTAGCTATAGCTGAGGCTAATAAGGAGTATCTAGAGCATACCGAGTTTGAAAAAGATATGGAAAAATGCCTCGGCACATGGACTCATGCTACTGCTAACACAACAATTCCAAGAGGCATGGAGATAGCGGAAGCATTGAAGAGATTCAGGCATCGGATTCTCAAAGTAGTGGGCCCTCCTCCGCCACAACCAGATGTCTCTACTTCTGGCTCTTGACTCTCCTTTTCTATCTATAGTTTGGATCTCCTTGTAAATTAATTAAGGACTTTGTATTGTGCATTTCCTTAATTAATCTTTTGGTTAAAAGCGGTTACCAAATGTAACCGGTTTTTTGAGCTATATATTGAGCTCTCCTCGCCATTCCAAGGGGTTGGAACTCTGATTATTTTTGAAAGTGTAAAAGAATTAAAATCTATCAATACAGAATATTTCCCTTCCTATTTCTATCTGCATCTATTTATTCTCTCTTATCTGTCTAAAATTTGTGAATCATTAATTTATTGCATTAAGAAGCTTTGTATTCTTGTGGATGTTATCTTTGGAACTTGTGGGTCATGAAATAACATCTAGTGGTTTTAATATGAATGATTATGTTCTATATATTTTCCTTTCTCAACATTTATAAGGAACTATTTTTCTATCTATACTTCCTGAAGGGTGCTATTATATTCTCCCGGTTTCCCTTCATTAGTTATTTTGTTCCTTTGTATTGATAATCTATCTTGGCATTAAAACACTTTTATGATATCAGAGCTCCTCATTGAAGTAGAAAATTATACATTTGTGAATAGTTTTGCTTCTTGCTTTCAATAAGGGAACCTCTCCCATCAAAGAGGAGGGACTTTCATCCCCGATCATTGCTTGCATTAAAGTCCTACTTTGACAACCAACAAGTACCCACCAACACCTTGCTAACTTAATCCTCATAATTGGGTAATTCCCATAAAATAATAACCTTTGTATTCCTCCCATCTATATCTCTATAGTTAACCCCTTGACGTTTGTTTCTTTACCCTAGATTTTACCTTCTCATATCCTTCAAAATTTTGCATATTTAACCCATCGTGTTTATGTTTCCTATTTAAAATAATGTTCTATGTCATGAAATAGGCCTTAACCCAATTCCTCTTTATCAGGGGTGTCCTTTAAATTCTAGTTCACCATCAAAGGATGCTCTCAAACACATCATATTCCTTATTTACTTATTGTTTATCTAGCTATAATATCTATTTTCCCAATATTTAGGTATGCTTCTATCCATTTCTTCTTTCTAACCTCACCTTTTCCCAGTCATCATATCTCTCTTCAGGTTGTAAAAATGGTTATCTTTTTCTAGATAGAAACATTATCCTCTCAACATAAATTTATTTCTTAAGACTCTTTATTTATCCACATAGTTTATGATTGTGACATGAATATGCATATCCCTTCCCCATCTCTCATCTTACTAATTCTACTTGCTTGCTTGATTTTTCGTTTCCAGTGTAGCCTTCTCCCTAGTATTTTATCCCTTTAATAATTATATTTTATAATTATCATGTCATTCTCTCTCTTAGACTATCATTTGACTCTTGACTCGCCTCTCTATCAACTCCCGATGCTTTCGTAATGGTTATTTTATCACTTGTGTGCATGTCTTAGCCTCTTCTAACTTACTTTGTTGTTGATTTTTTTCTCTCGCCTATGTTATGAAGTGTTTCTCGTACTTATTTTAGAAGGTAGGACCTATTGGTCTCTAATCCCCATTTGTAGTGGTTGATTTCCTAGTGAGAGAGATTCCTCCATAATGCCCCTATTAGTTCTGGTAACCATTATACCTTGATTGAACCCTTACTCATGGCCCTTACATAAAAGAGTAGATAACTGGCCTAACCTTTCCTTTGTTTTAGAGTGAAGATGTTAATAATCCTTCAAAATACCAAACTATCATGATCAATCACCTCTTCAAAAATATTTTTGCGAGCATGATAGAACACAATATTAGCAATTATGATTAGTAAAGTCGTTATGGAGATAAAAGACATTCCAAAACATTATGGAGTAAAGAACCACATTAATATTTTCCTTGAGTCTATCTTCCAAACATCCCATTATATCATAGATAATTTTGTGAGAATGATTAAGTATGATGCATAACACAAGAGATCCTAGTTGAGTTAAATATTAGGCTTGTACCATACCATTCTTCATTATTTAGATAGCTCTAGAAAAATAAATATATATGAAATGAAAATAATAATTGAAATATCAAATGATGAAGAACCAATATCTACTATAAGGAAATTTTGACCTCCCAAATTAAATATTAGGTTTTTTTTTTATTATTGGCAAATACTTTTTTGAAAGGGACTATACCCTTGAATACAAAAGAAGGCCTAAAAGCCAGGATGAGCAAGAAAACTAGAGCGAAAAGGATCAGAATCCAAATGATACAAGGATGCTCAAAGTAGCTAAAAAATAGCTACCAAAACGAGACAGAACAACAAAAATACTGCAAAAAAGCAGTAAAGGATCCACAAAAAAACAACAAAAAAGAAAACAAGGACAGCAGAATCAATTACAGCTACTTCCTAGTAGTTTTGTCTAAGATGGTTTTGATATTCTTCCAGGAATTAAACATTCCCAAAGTAGTCATATGGGTAGCGTCATTAGAATCCAGCTGCTCCAAGGTCTTCTTTCTTTCTTTATCAGTACCCCAAAGAGTTGTCGGCACTCCGCTTAGGTTGGAGACACTTCTGACGTGTTGTTCAATAAATTCCTCAATTTCCCTAAAGATGGCAATGTTGTAATCATGCCTAGTCTTGGCCTTCCCTAAGCGAGAGTCCAAGGAGTGTAATTTCTTGTATATATCTTCAATTTGGCTGCTGTCCACGTCCTCCTCCTCCTCCTTCTTCCTCTTTCCTTTCTGTTTTGTGAAGTTTTTAACTTCATCCTTTAACAATTTCATATCTGCCTCTAAGGATTCCAGCCTTTTAGTAGTTCTTTCCAATTGCACTTCCTGGGGCAGCCTTGCACCGCTGATATGCAAGAGGTCATGAGCAATTTAAAAATCCTGAGAACCCTTCTCCACGAAGAAGGGTCTCAAGGTTGAGCTTCCTAGAAGCCCTGGTAACCTGGTCTCCGCGAGGTAGAGGCCAAGTGGGGGGCAGGAGCCTCAGAAGGGGGAACGGGAGAAGAAGCCTGAATGGCCGGCATGGGGGTGACAGCAGCGGTGGCAGGGACAGAGAAAGGAGAAACAGGGCTGGCAGCAGCAGAGCTTGGCAAAGGAGGAATCGAGCTAGGGGAGGATGGGAGACCAGGAAACCTGAGAAGACAACATTTGTGTAGCAACAAAATGAGCCCCTGGTGCAAAGGAACCGCCCGGGAATGCTTTTGAAACTCAAGAATGGAGCGTTCAAGAGAGTTCAACAAGTAATGGGGGAAACAAACCAGCCAATCCCTATGAAAATGATTAAGAAAAATAAGGTGCTTCGTAAATAAAGTGACAAACCTCCCTTCCAATGAGATGAACCGTATCATTATGCGGGTTACTTCATCATATGGTGGAGGGATCAAGCTGACAAGAAGGCCCGCTGTTAAGTGGGTCATTTTCTCCTCTCCTCAACAAATCTTCTCTCTTCCACATCTTTATCAACCCTTTTGTTAAAGAATCAAGCCCTCCAAACCAAGGCCGTCACTTCAAAGCAATAAGCTCTTCATTGATTAAGACCTTCTACCCCCATACTCCACTATCCTCTCCTTCCAATATTTTACAAAGTGCACAGAGATGCTCGGTCATGTCCTTGAACTTTTTCCATGAAGTTTGTTATGCCACCCTTGCTAAGAATGTTCCACAGCTCAATATTGTGTTTCCAATCTGGGTCCACACTAGGCTCAATTTGACAAGGAGGACCCCCCATCTTCTCTGTTCTGAGATGTTTGCAACTAATTCCCAACTGATTGCCAAAGCCAGTCCACTCTTTGCTATAGTAATCCGCACAAAACTGGAAATGAGAGCCGTTGTTATTCCCACAATTGGCTGTGTGTATGCTGATCTAAGCCTACTGAAAAACGCATGTGAGAATAACCCTCTCCCTTCCATCAATCACTTTATCACTGCCTTCGGTTTCCGTGGAGATTTGAATCCACCTTTTAACAGTCACATTACAGCCCGCATGCATGATTTTCAAAATCGTGTATCTCCACTTGTAATTCCCCATATGATTCACACTATCTTGATTATTAGACATGAAATGCATAAACCAATACTTTAAATCAACACGTGTGGGAGTATTTTCCACACCCAAAATTCATCACTCATTTCAAGATATTGCTTACGTATGGAGCTCCGCCTGAATGCTTGTTTTGAAGCTATTTGGGGATGCTGCTATTGTCCCAAACTGTAAGGTTTACATTAATGCCATAATTTGCCAACACATCCGCCAATTTATTACCCTCCCTGTAGGTATGCATGATCCTGATGTTATTGAAAGTATGACTAATACTTATGGACTCGTAATAAAATCCTTGATGCTCCAAATTGGAGATGAGCAACTCTTTGCTTAAGAAGATTAATGATATTTAGGGAGTCTCCTTCAATGATGAGGTTCTGAATATTATTTGCCTAGGTAATTCTCAGACCCCAAAGAGCCGCTAAAAGTTCAAAGAAAATGATTAGTTTGAATTCCCATTTTACCAGCATACGCAGCTATTAGATTGCCTTTATGATCCCGTATCACCTCCTCCCCTGCCGCATTCCCGTGGTTTCCCTTAGAAGCCCCATCAAAGTTCAACTTATACCAACTTATTCAAATTAAATATTAGTTGACAATTACTCCTCAAATATTTACATGAAATCTAGTTACTACCATATCGTAATCCATCCTATATAAACTATGGATAAATATTATAAGACACTAGAATAATCGTATTTAATGAGTTTTTATGAATTTCTACTTGACAAAAAAATAGATAAAATTTAGGTATATGATGGATAACTAATTCATCCATTCCTAAAATCTTTAATCATTTTCTAATTGGTTGAAATCCTCATCTTTAGTAAGGATTGATATTAGCATGTTAATAACATCCTATGCATCTTACAACCTTTGAAAAAATAATATTTATACGAAAAATTTGGTAATTGTTCATTTGGAGTAACAAAGATTCATTACACATGCTACATCAACATTAAAATTATAGCTAAACATGCATATTAAAAATATAATAGTGATTTAGTATTTGATTACTCCATACTATGTTAAATAATTTCTTAGTTGTCTTAGACAGGTGTATGTAAATTTAGATAATAGTTTCATCCTTGATTGATTATATATCTCATTATCCCATCAACTACAAAATACACGTGAAATACAAGTTTGATTGGACCAATGCATGGTAAAAATATTTTGAGTTAGTAAGACTATTCTTCTACGTACTATTTTCTCATCACAATGCATGAAATTTCCTAAAACTTTTGAGATTCACACTAACGCATCAAAATATGCATTTGGTATGGTAGTCATGCAACAAGGAAATTAAATTGATTACTAAATTTAGATACATTCGATGACATGGTGAAAATTTACTCCACATAATAAATGTGTTATGTGGTATTTTGTAAGAAAATAAAATAAAAAGGAAAGTGGGAAAAGGGGAAAGTAGGTTTTAGACCAAAGTAATCAATAATAGATCATTATGTCACACTCAAACACTTAGTTGAAAAGGTCCCAAATACAAATGAAAAATTATATTATTGTTTAGTATATTTCAATAAGGACCTCATGAAGTGGTATCTAAATATAATTAGCTTGGTCAACTTAATATTATTGTTTACTAGATAGTAAGTTATTTATCAACTTAAAATATTTTAATATATTCATGTTCCTAAATAAGCTCTTATATATATTAAATCATTCATGAATGGTGTAATCACATGTGTATGTTATTTTTTTGCAAATTTTGTTTATGCGCACAGATCAAGATGTGCAACAATATGTTGCAATGATAAGAAAAGTTTTGAAATTACTTCCCAAGAAAAATGTGAAACACTTGGTGAATATGGATTTCCAAAAATTAAAAGAATATTCCCAACAAGAACCACTATCATGAAAGATAACAACAAAAAGTGTAGAGATAATATATGGTGAATTTATTAATTTGACTACAATTCTTTAGAGCACATTGTTGGTGACATTATTGAATCTCGTTGATATGAAGGAAACATAAGAATTATTAGGTGTTGATTTTGGATGGGAAAATAAAAAACATATGGAAGAAGAATTTGTTGGGAAGTTTTCTAAAGAAATGAGTTCTTTGGTTACAAAAACTAGGTCTCATTGATAAGAGTATTTATCGTAGAGGAATTTTAGGTTCAGTTGTAAGTGAATATATGATAAATAATTGTCATGTTTGCTAAGGAATTGTGCATATCTAGAAATACTGTCAAGTAGGTATGCAAAGAGGAGTAAAACAATGGATGATTATATTGTGCAAGGAAATTGGGCACTAATGCGTAGAAATCCATGTTCTAATAAAATAAAGGATAATATTATGAAGATAGTTTTTAATTTTTGGGTGAGAGGATGTGTCCTTCTCAAAATGTGAGGGTAGTTTAAAACACATAATAGCTCACAATAACTATGATGGACATATAAAAAAGTGGCTCAAAATAATTCAACATGAGATGCATATAAATTTTACTGAAGTACATCTAGATGTTAATATTGGAAAACAAATGTTTGATAATTTGAAGCCTTTGTATGTGTGAGCTGATAAAGTCATCGACACATGTTGTTTCACTATCACGTTGAGTTTGATTATCACTATCAGTGCAAATAAAATTTATCTTACATATATATTGACGTATTCTCTCATTTATATCTATATATTAGAAATTTGATTAATTTTTTTGTTTGAGTTGTGATTTAAAATTAATTTCTTTAAATATCTATGTTTCTTCGCTATATAAGAAAGTTACGGAAATATCAAATGGTCCTAAAAATCCCCCCTACACTTGTCAATGAATTCATTTCTTCTATTTTTTTCATAATACACGATGATCATGTCAATGATCATATGACTTACATTAAAGGTGTATCTGAAAAGTGTGAGGACTTGAAATTATTGCCAAAAACAAAGGAAGATTTGGACAAAATTTAAATGTTGGCTTATAGAAGTTGATATATGTATATGTATATGTATATGTTTACATATATGTATGTGTATATGTGTGTGTGTGTGTGTGTGTGTGTGTGTGTGTGTGTGTGTGTGTGTGTGTGTGTGTGTGTGTGTGTGTGTGTGTGTGTGTGTGTGTGTGTGTGTGTGTGTGTGCATGTTTTTATATTTGGATGTACATATTTTATTTTTATTGTTATGTTTACTACAAATGAATATAATTTTTTTCCGTTATCTATTTATTTTGTTGGTTCAAATACATAAAATATTCAACACGGCTTGGAAACAATGCAACCAAGTTGGATTTGGTAGAAGAGGAAATCCCCATTGTGACATTCATGCAAAGTTATCGAAGTTTAATTAGTCTCAGTACATCAAACATTCTCACTATGCAATGTATTATGCTACATAATTCAAAAATAATAGAGACACATTCCTATTGGTTCCATATTTTCCATGGCTGATTTTACTCATAATTACTCATTTTCTCATTAAAAATACATTTAGATAGAGTATTATCATATCGGCACTTGATCACCATCATGGTTCATGAATTTTATAGGTATCGACAATTGGATTTGGATGGGGTTGAAAGCATAGATGTGAATCAAATGATCAAGAAGGAGTATCACTTATATATAAGTGATGACAAGGAACATTACACCCACTTTTTGCAACATTTATTCTGTTTGTTCTTTCAATATCTTCATCAAGGAGGAGTACAAATAGATCAACATTTTATTTCTTCGATGGTTGTGTATCAAGTTTCAAATCCTCTCTTCCTTTATTTACACTTAGTCGTTATCATTGTCATCACAAAATACCTCATTTGTGAAGTTATTTAAGAGTGTTTATGGGAAGCGAGAACAAGATGGTGTGGGTGCATGCCTCAAACATGCTCTAAAAAAGGTTTTGATTATAAGAGAAATCAATTGATTAATGCCCACACCATTGATGAATGTTGTAAGAAACATATTACAGTTTAGGCTTCAACCTCACAAGCTTCAATTTCATAGGCTTAACCCCACACAAAGTGTTTTGGGATATAATAGGTATGTGCATTTAAAACATATATGTATCTTGATGTCATTTATTGACTACAAGGTACAAAAATTAAAAAATGGTATCGTTAATTTTGATGTTTGTTTTTTACTTTATTGATTTTGAGCATGATTAATTGAAGGAAAAAGTATGGATGTGAAAGGATTCCTAATTCTAGGTCTTTTCACTCTGTGATGACTATGGTTAGTAATAAATATCTAATTTGTACAAGATATTATTCTTTTTTTATGAATGAATGAATAAATCATATTCAAATTGAAATAGTAAAAAACATGGGTATGTAGGTGAGTGGAAGAAAGTTCCTTTAGTTGTGGATGACACATATGGATCATATCATTATGATAGTTTTGAATATGTACCATTAATTGCAACTAATTATGACCACCTAATAGGACTGGTTAAATAATGTATGTTTTATTTAAATGGATTATATAATTTGATAATTTAATAAATATGTAGAATTTATAGTATATGGTTTGAATATTTCTTTGCCTTTTTTATCGGTTATCTATTTGTAGTCATTTATGAAGAAGGCTATATTGAGAAAGTGGATTACTACTTGTTGCATTACACAAAAGAGAGAACATATCCAACATGTTAAATAATAAGTTAGGAGACAACATTTTATACTCGGCTCAATTGTTGTGCAAGGAACATATTTACAACTAGTGAAATCCGTCCAAATTAGGATTCAATTTGTTGATTTAAACCGAATAAAAAGGTGTATCACTACACCCATCACATAATTTATACATATTTACAATTGTATTAGGTGAAGACTAAAGTGGTCGATGCAAAAAATGAGACTAGATGTAGAAGACCATGAAAAAAATTTAGAGTTCATTAAACAATGAGCTGAGCCACTTGGTATTATATAAAAGGACCTAGAATATTATATATTGATGTCCTCTATGAATGGAATACTTTATCTATTTTATTTTTATTTGGCATACATATTTGACCAATTTCTTGCTATGATATTGAGTATGGGTTCATTAATGATGTAATTTTGTTCCCAAAGATTCCAATATTATTCTTTCCATATATATCAATGTTTTTATCATGAAGGATTTGGATACTTGAACTATATATATATAACAAATGAGTTCAAAAAACTTGGTGCTAGGTCTACCTAACATGTCTTGTATTGATGGTGTTTTTAGATATTGTGTACATGTAAAACAACATTAATCACCATTTTTCAAAAATTGAGTTGATGATTTCTTTGCTCATGGATGGATGTAACTAACATGCATCATTTTAAGTTCATAAAAATCAATGGATATTAGTTGATATATTAGTTGTTGCATACAAGTCTTAAACCTCATAATGTACTCACTCATTCATTTTGAGTTTCCTTTGATGTAACATCTTAAGTGTTCATATGTAACTCTTGGAATCTTATTTTGAATATAATTTATTAGCAATGCTTCTTCAAGTTCCAAGAATGTGCTCAAAGATACACCACGGACATGATGAAACCAATATAAATCCTTACCTAATGGAATATTTGAAAAGGATTTATCAAAACACTATTACTATCATGTTGTTTTATTGAAATTCAAAACCCTTGAAGATGTAGATATAAGTCATTTCTTCCTTCAAAAAATTTTACATCAACTCTTATGTTTTTTATTTTTCCTCATTTTAGTTTCTCTTTTCTGACATCTTTTATAATAATTTGAAACAAGTTCTTAGTGTCAATAAATATAACTTGAATCATTTAAAATTTCATGTGAGAAAAATGATAGACATTATGGCCCCTTATTGAAATTTCCATTTTGGGGAAATTTCTAGCAGATTATAGAATTTTTTAAATTTTTATAAAAATTAAATTTTGATAGACAATTAAGAACTACATGACTCAAGGTATTGAAAGATATTAGGGAGATTAGAAAAACATATAGAAAATTCTTTAAATTTAAAGGTTCATGGGAAAAAATATTGGGTTTTGAGATTAAGAATGACTTGTAAGAACATTCAAAACCTACGTGACTTATCATTATCTTACTTCATGACTATTGATCATTATCTTACTTCATGACTTATCATTATCATTATCTTACTTCATGACCCTAAAACAAGGACCAAAGGATCCAACAATTTCTTTCTAGGATATCTAGCCCCATTGACTACCACCTAATGGTTACTTTTTAAGTTTTTATATATATTCTTTGGCCATTTCATATCCCATATAGGTTTTCCTTATTGTAAACTTAAAGTTACGAATTCTTATAAAAGTAAATATATCCACTACCTACCACTTGCAATCCCTCCTATCATAAATATATCCCTAATTTAATACAAATCTCTCATAAATAATCCTAAAACAACACCAAATCTCTAAAAATAGACACTACTAAATTTTGAAGCACTTAAACGAGTTATAGAGCCTTGTTTCCTCATCCATAAGAAATAAAAAAATCTATATATAAGCCATGGAATGGTTAATGTAACATAAATTATTACTAAATTACCTAAGCATCAAATGATTCAATATATAATTTTAAAGAAGTTTACATTATATCACAAAAAGAAGTGTATTTAAGATATTATCTATCATTACACATATTATCATTTCATCAAGATACAAAATTGAAAGATAAGGGGTGTTTAATATTCACCTCCATAGTTGTAAATATTCACCAACTCATAAAAATATAAAATTATGTTACCTTACATATAAATATATAAAATTCACGTCGAATGAAAATATAAACAAAATATAAAATCCGCATGTTTATTGAATATATATACACACGTGTGTAAGACATATATCAAAATATAATAATCACATCTAGAATGACTATGAGTATATATTCATGTCTAAAACAGAAATACCTCATGTATAATGAGTATATACATGTCTAAAATCTATAAAATATCACTCAAGTATCTTCTACGTAGTAGGCGAGTGTCATACCCCTCACTAGGCTCTATTGCAACCTGCATGTTAAAATAAATAAATATACATCTCAAAAACTATATATAACTTTGTAACATATATTAAAATTTATAACCAAAATTCTACAACAATTTATTGATTAATTAAATACATCATATAACGAGATAGGTTCAATTGATAAAATCATTATCGACCTTAGGAAGATGTTGGGAGTATCTACACTATGTGTAGATATCTGTCCCGTAGATCCTTGCGAAACAAAATAAATTAAATGTAAGAAGTTGATAAATAAGTTTTTTGAATAAAGTTCATTAATTTATAACATTTCAATTTAGATTAAATATTAATTCTAAAAAACATGTATATATACCTCTATGGAATGAGTCTCCAAATCTATGGGACTGCCACCCACGACCTCAACACCAAAAATATGTCGCCAAGTGATCCAAGCTGACTCAAGCCCGGAACATCAAGATCCATGTTGTGCTCAGTCAAGAGCTGTGTGTATGTCATGTGGGTAAATGGTGTGGGCTATGAAGCACCACACACTAGAGTAAAATCCTAAACACACAAGTAAATGTTCAATTTTAATATTAATAAATTATAAAGTAATGATGAAATAAAATAAATTTTAATTATATTAAGGTTTAATTTTCACACACTGGAATAGAAATGTGTTGAACATTAGGTGTGACAATCCTAACAATAGGAGGTCGATTGTAGCAACCATGTAGTACCACGACTTGAAGATACACTATCGCTATGCTCTATAAAATATAAAACCCTTGAGATTGAAATGTAACAATGCCATGAAATCACCTCATTTGCACGCAAAAATTTGGTAATGATGAGGTGTCCTAGCCAACGTGTCTCGAGAGGGATCTGTAATTTCCTCAAATTCATCAAGAGAAATCAAATATGCACGAGCGTATATCTCGTTGTGTGCATCACTGCTACTACTAGCACCTCCACTACTAGTATTGTGTCTCTAAAGGTGCTTACCCATATGGTCAAAAGAGATCAATTGGGTTTTGCGAGTAGTGCCTACAAGAACTTGAATAGCATTCTCATGTGCAATCATAACGAAAGGATATGTGACATCCTAAAATCTTGATAAGAATGGTCATGGCCTCGGTAAAATACATAACACATCAACAACTGTAGAAGCTCCCTCCTTTCTATATGCCTACTTGTGGCTAATATGGCCATTGCATTACCCCAAACAACTACGGATGTCTAAATAAGTCAACATTAGGTTTAGACGAACCTCAATATGTCGCATCATTATGAAGTATAATAGTAATTGGTCTTATTCAAAAATTGACCTTGAGAGGCCACAAATATAGGATAAATCAAAGGTGAACATAGTGAACATGAACATTTGGTTACATAATATGGCCTTACTTTCTATTTTTCTGCATAAAAATCCAACAAGACCTCCTAATGACTTCTTTATACGAAATTCGTAACATAATCTCATTATATCCTACATCTCCCGAGACACTTGATTCTAATGAATGCATAATTTTTTACTAACTCAAATTCAAATGGGTTGTATGTTTTCAATCTTTTTTCCATTCTATAAAGATCAGCTAGTAATTTTTCAAAATGGGCTTTATATTTCCCAACTATAGTTGGATTCTCAAAAATATATTGCAATTTTGCAATCTCTAAATTGGTCCTCTAAAAAAATTAGGAGTAGAAGAAGCCATGACTGTAAAAAAATGAAAGTAAAATTTAATTTACAGTAATTTAATGAAAAATTTCTCCTAATATATTCTCCTATTTTAATGAAAATAGAAATATGATTTTCAAGCTTGAATGCAAATAATTTAGAAAATAAGAAATTGCATATATCTTATTGTCATTTGTAATAAAAACTCACTAACATAGAATTACCATTCAAAAATTGAATAATGTAAAATCTAAATTATTCCATTATAAATAGATCACATAGTAAATCAACCTCAAATGGCATAGTTCAAGACAAAGTACATGAAAGAGATACATCACAAAAAATACATTTTATAAGTCACTGCTAAAGTCAGTGCTAAGGGAACAAATTTATTACCATGCATCAAAAATCAATGAAAGATCATATTAGGAGATAAGATGAAGTTTATCAACATGACTAGAAGTACAAACACTTATAAAATGTATTCTCTATTTATGTAAAAGTATCCTAAAATAATTAAAATAAACAAATGCATTTATTTTTTGAAAGCTAAACCAAATTCATATTCTTGGAAGAACTCTATAATTAATATATCATTCTTGATAAATTCCATGATAATAGGTTCATCCTTATTTTCTACATAGGTTAGGATCACTATGCTTAGTGTTCTTTTTATCAAAGGCTCCAACCTTATGGATACGATAAACTTGATTTCTAGCAATTCTACATCAAGCCAAAATGTGAACAAGAGGAAACCATTGAATCTTGTAGTTTTTTTTTCTCCCTAGGAATGGCATCAATGGAGATGAAATCACAAGGTTGACATGACATGACTAGATTTGGGCATGTACCAAAATATGCAAATCTATGTTGTGGGGATTTTAAGCTCTATATATGGTGCAAAGTATGTATTTTTTGCAAGTAAGCATGAGAAGGACCAAAATACATTTGTGTGTAAAATTTCTATGTAAAATTATGAACATACATAATTAGGTGATAAGACTTGGCACACTACGAAAGACATGCAAAAAATATACTCAAGTGAAGAGGTGTGTTAGTTTCCTTGCACAACATTATATTTAGTGAAGCTATTCAAATTTAAGAGGAAAAGAATAATTGATAGAAGTTGGAGGTAGTTTTTGAAGAGCTAAAAGTTCTAAGAACCTATACTGTGTTATGAAGAATATCAATATGGAGAGTTTCTTTAGAAATATGCTTGTATAAGCCTATGAAATTGTGAATGATTGATGAAAAAAGAATTCTCCTTGTTATGTATATCTTTTAGAATGTTATTGTGGGTATATAAGACAAAAATGAAGTGAACTTTTAATGTTGGATGACAAAAATAAAATTGTGTCCAAGATTTACATTTGCAAAAATATAAATGATCTTCCAAAATTCTAAATTCGTTAAGGTTTGATATTGTTTCCTCGTGTATATTTTTATGATTTAGTGTGAGAAATTTGTAACGCCCACAATTTCGACATTAAAAACCACATTCATCCTTATACAATTATTCGAAAGTTACTGAAATTTTTATTTTTTGTTTTAAATAGGTCACAAGGGTGTTAAAACATAATACACATTTAATTAAATCCTACCCACAAGGCTACATTTCATAGGATAGATCCATTTATAGATTATTAATTCATTATTCTTGATCGAGTTCTAATGTTAGTTTATTTATCATCACTAGAAAAAGGTACAAAAATTCCTTTCACTAGGTTAAATTGTTTCTCTCTTGGGAATTCACATTCAATCCACATTTTAACAACTCTTATCCATAGATATATTAGTGCGATTAAATTAGTTTCTTTAATGTCCATTGAATTAATTTCTAGAACATACTAGGAACTAAATAAAAAACTTAACATACAACGGTATTAAATGGCCCCATTCACACATTTACACATAAATTTAAATTACACCAAGACCCATAATATTTATTGTTACCTAATAATTGTATGGTTGATTCTTGACCCTTTGATTGAATCCATTGTGGCCACTAGATCTTAAGGTTCCATAGTAACCCTAACTATCCTTATGAAATCTTATTAATCCATTTTCTTTCCATAACCTCCGCATTTGGTCACTTTTGTTTTTCTTAACTTGGAGGTTGGAGAAATGGAAGCCATGGGAGCAAGGAAGGAAGAATCCATGAAGAATTTTACTAGAATCAAGCTTAGCTTATTTTAAATTATGGATTTACTAGTGTAATTCCTTCCATTTTAAGATTGTAGAGGTTTCCACTCCAAATATGGAGTTGTTATAAAGTTATTTCCATTTTGAGTTCTCTATTTGGGCCAAACCCTACCTCCATTATAATGTATGAGATTGAGACATTTTAAATATCCATTTAAAGATTTAATTGATTTGAACAATGATTTTGTTCCCCTATAGTATGCTGGTAGTCTTAGTTTTACATTTAATAGGCTCAAATTTTAATTTGGACAAGTTTAAAATTACACAGACGTGGATTTGTATTTTTCTGTAAATCCGGTGATGAAACTGCCGCCCAAAGTAGGTCGGTAGTTTAGGGACCACCACCTTTCTTGAGTGGTTTTTCAGCGACCACTGCTCTGCATAGGGCGGCGGTCTTGTTCTTTGGAAAAAGAACCTTCATTTCCACAATTTTTAAAGAAAAAAATTTTACTAGCATGTTTTAGGGATTATCCTTAGCTTTTGTTTATATTCCTAAAGTCTCACGCTGAAGGGTTTAGCCATTTATTCATTCCATGCTTATAATTACTAAATTTAAAGATTTTCTATTTCTATAGTAACAAGAATCACAACTATAATATTAATATTCGCGCAAAATTGTTTGCAAAATAGAGGAAAATAAAACTTACTTGAATTCTAATCATCATTGTTTTCCCTTTTTACAAGAAAATTCAATCTATCAACAAGGAAAATATTTTAACTTTGTGAATATTTTCACTTCCACTATAATCATTTTCTCAAGGAAAACACAACTATTATACATGTAAGATTTACTAAGAATACATTATTATTTTTAACACTTCTATGTTCTTCCTTCACTCTTTTAAAATGCAGCTTCCACAATTACTAACGAACCCCCTTTTTTTTTCTTTTCCATTCCAGGTAACTTTTAAATTGTGTTATCCAATCTAATTCATTCCTTTACATACAAATTTTTTGAGAGAAAACAAGATACACATTATTTAATTAAATTCCTTCAAATATAATAATACAACTTGGTACATGAAACTTACAACGCAACATTTGTTTTAAAATACAAGTCTACAAGCCTCCCACCTAAGTGGATATTACAAGCAAGGTTTTCTCACAAAGGAGGATTTATTTTTGGACTTCAAAAATGCTCAAAATTCAAAATCACCAAAAAGAGCTCCACCATGTTTTCACTTGATCAAAACAACAAAAATGGGGGAGAGGCAACACTCTCCACCCAACCAATAATCCAATGAGGAGAATAAGTTATCCTCCTCATTGGCCCCCAAGCCCTAACCACAATGAAATAAAATATGGATCCAACCCATGGAAACTATTAAAAATCTTCCACATCACAATACAAATATTTCATAACCATTTCAAAACACAATCAACACAAAATACAATCACAAGAAGGAAACTAACAAAATATACAAGGCTTGAAAATGCATAGCCAATGGAGCAAGGATCTCGTGGGGAGATCACTTATGCCTCTCGAATGGGATTAGGTGCCCACCTTAAAAATCTTCCAATATACATCTCAAAACCCTTACACAACTCTTATGCCTCCCTCAATATACTCCTATACCTCCCACATTATCTTATGCCTCCCTATAATTTCTTATGTCTCCTCAAAAGAAGCAAGTAAGAAATGGAAGAATTCTCTTATATAAGGTGGGGAACCCAACCCAAAATCCATCCAAAAATGAAATAAAATATTATGCATCCTACATATAACATCCCCATAGCCTTTTACTACACCATAATTAGGCAATCTAGCTAAGAACCCGACAAGCATACCAAAACATTAAATAACATGCAAATATACACATATAAGAGAAAACAACTAAAACAAGGGTGTAGCTCCTACCTTTCCGTGTTAGAGATTGATAAAAGAGTTACACACCAAGATACTTCAAGCCCAATCCAACTTCAACAAGCTCTAAAAATTCAACAAGCACTCCAAAATCCTTCAATTCCAAAAATACAAGAGCACAAATTAAATGAAGTAACCCCCAAACAAATAATTAAACTTGCATATCTAGAAAAGGAGAGAGGAGGTTGAGGTGGCTCCATGAAGGATGCCACATCACTTATCCTCAACTCTACATCACAAGCTGAACCTCAACCCCAATGCACAATAAATTGGTAGTTGAGAGGAGTGACAAGCCTTTTGCATACACAATCTAAACCGACACCCCATAAGCACAAATTTTAAAACCCAAGTAAGAAAAGTGCAATAAATGTCAATTTTTTTCTTACAAATAATATAATGGGGTTTATTTTTAACCCCCCAATCCATAGGTAGGGTTTTTATATGAAATTAAGAGGTGTGAGATAACCTTCACTTATCCCACAAGCCTCCAAAAATTACCCTTAAGCCCAAATCCGAAATTCCAAGGTGAGGTAGAGTGTACAACACTCAACGTTTCTTACACTCAATCAATAACTCATAGTCCAAAAGACCAACAACTCTAATAAATGACCTCTTTTGTCACATCCCCAAATAACTTAATAACATGATTTATTTACTTGATAAAATATAATTAATCAACAATGATTAAATAAAGCACATCACAATAAAAGCACATACTCTACAATAAATAAAATAAAAAAGGAAACATACACACAAATCCCATAGTCACAATTGTAGTTCATCCCCCCATGGGGACCCCCTTAACAAAATAAAACAAAAAAATAACATTATGCAAGTTACCATGGTGACATTCGTTGTATCCATGTAGTATTCCGTTGTGGTTGGTCTTGATGCCCCTTTTGATTATTATGATATAATTACCTAAAAATCAAATAATACCTCCTTTTACCTCATGGCCGCATCGTAACATCTAAGATAAAATATAAACACATAAATCAGTAACCATTCACATATAACTAAAGCATCATCTCTACTAAAAATGTTATCATTTTTCTAAAATTTCAACAACATCTCAGTTCTATCTTTCATCAATATTAGCAAAGTCACAAGATTAGTTCAAATGTTAAATCCTACTCAATCACGATGATAATTCCAAATTTTGGTAATACGAGTGCTAACAACACATCATCATCATCAATATAAAATGTCTCTCTATGTATCTAAGAATCCACACAATCATACTATGGTTCAAATTCCATCACTAGTAATAATATCTCTATCATATAACATCATACTAAACCAAAATGATATAATATATCCATGTCTATAGTCAATAGTTATCAAAATCAACATATAATAAGTGTTAAAGAGGACTGGGCACTACATCCCCCTCCCCTTAGACTAGACTTCCTCATGTAAGTCATTGAAATAGGTATAGAAACTAGAATTGTAGTAATGTAACATCCACCCATGTGGCCACTTTCTCATCATACCTATCCCACTAGACTCACACCAGATTAATTTGTTGGCCTCGAAGGCATAGGGTCCTACGCTCTAAAATATGCACAAGATCCACCATCATCTACACCTACTCTTGCACCTGTAATGTGTTCCAATACAATGCATGAGATGCATCTAGGATATTTATCCTAAGAACAATTGTGAAACACATAATGCACATGAGACAAGATGGGTTGTAAGGCTAGATGGTAAGCTAAGGGATCAGTCCAATCTAGAATCTCAAATGGACCCACAAATCTAGGAGACAACATTGAGCCTTTTCTATAACGGATAAGACTCTTATGAGGTCTGACAAGAAGAAATACCTTCATTCTCACCTCATTACTATGGTCAACTCTCATCTGATATGCATACTTATTCGTCCTATCATGTTCTTCTTACAATATCTACTGGACCAAAATAACTTTGCTGCTCCATCTCTTATAGCAAGGTTGGGCCAATAGATAATTTGTCCTCAAGTCTATCCTAACTCAAAGGTGTCCTACACTCCCTGCCATAAAGTTCCTAAAAAGGTGTCATCCCAATAGAACTTTGTAATTTGTGGTTGTATAAAAACTCAACTAAATACAAATACTCCTCACACTTTGACTGATGATCCATGACATACATCTGAAGCTATCCTCAAAAATATTATTTACTAGCTTCGTATGTCCATCTATCTCTGGATGATATGATGTGCTGAAGTTGATACTCATCCTAAGGGCTTGTTTCACAAAGAGTCCGTAAGTGAAATGTGTACAAAGGGTCACGGTCACAAATTATCCTCCATGGAATCCCATGCAATCTAACAATGTCATTTAGGTACACTCTCATTACTCGACTAGTTGTATAGGTGGACGTCACCAAAGAAAAATGAGAAACATTCCTTAATCTATCAACCATGACCATCATTGCATCGTGGTGGTATATTGACATCGTTAGCCCTACTATGAATTCCAAATAAAGGGTGTCCCATTTCCACTCTGGGATAGTATGTGGGTAATGAATGCCATTTGGATGCTTGATGCTTGGCCTTCACCCTCTAACACTCTAAATAGTGCAACAAAAACTAAGATAAATGTCTCGAGAAGGCCTCTCCAATGATAAATTTGTCTCAAGGTGGCATGAATCTTCTTCACCCTTGATGGGTTGAATAAGGAGCACAACGAGCCTTTTCCAAGATATCCTATATTAAACCTCCATCACTAGGTACATAGATCTGGCCTTTGTGTTGGATAATTCCATCGACTCTATTAAAAACCATCAAACTTCCCCTCGGGGTCTCTGTGACTCAATATCTAATCTAGTTTTAAGGTAGAAAGCGTCATGAGGAAGCTCTTTGCAAATCCTACTCCATTAATATGTACCAACTAATGTAGCCATAACCAAATGTCTTTGTCTACTTAGAACGTCGAAAGAAAAATCTCCTTCCCATTCACATGCTCTATCTCTATGTCGTACTCACATAGGAACTCCATTCAATTTCATTGATGAGCATTGAAATTAGGTTGCATGAAGAGGTGACGTAAGTTCAAAGGGTCTATTCTACTTGAATAAA
This sequence comes from Taxus wallichiana var. yunnanensis, assembly GCA_018340775.1. Taxonomy (NCBI): domain Eukaryota; kingdom Viridiplantae; phylum Streptophyta; class Pinopsida; order Cupressales; family Taxaceae; genus Taxus; species Taxus wallichiana. The sequence goes on from CM031244.1 coordinate 739,655,869, forward strand.
TATCCTACCCAAAAGGAAATGTCTCCATCAAACAAAATCATCCAAAATCACAGTTGCAAGCTCAAGTCCATGACTAAGATAATTGAGCTCATGATCTTTGAGTTTACAAGACTCAAAGGTAACCACATGGCCCTCCTGCATCAATACACCTCCTAGTCCTACCAAAGAAGGATTTGTACAAATGAAGAACTCTCCACGCAGATCTAGAATCTGTAAGAATTGGTGTTTTCATAAGGCATCCCTTTAGTATACTAAAGGCCTACTCACATCTTTCAAACAAAACAAATTTCTTCCCTTTCCGCTAAAGAGAACTGATGGGGTGCACAATCTGAGAAAATCCTTGAACGAATCTCCTGTAGTAACCTTCCAACCAAAAATTATTCACCTCGGTCACACTAGTTGACACGGAAAATCCATAAAGGCTCAAATCTTGGAAGGATTGACGATGATACCTTTCCCATAAATGATTTGACCGAAGTACTACACATCTCACTAAAAGAATGCACACTTCTCCAAGTTCCCATAAAGTTGCTGCTCAAGAAGACACTACAAAACCTATCGAGGGCGTTCCTCATGCTCTATATACATGCTTGAGTAAATCAAAATATCATCAAGAAATATGAGCATGAAGCAATAAAAAGATTTCTGAAATACCACATTCATCAAACTCACAAATTCTATGGGGCATTCGTCAGACCAAAAGGCACTACTTTGAACTCATAATGACCATATCTCATATGGAAGGTTGTGTTATGAATATTTTCCTCCATAATCCTTAGCTGATGGTATCCAGACTTAAGATCAACCTTGGAAAATACTAGGGCTTCCTTCATCTAATCAAAAAAATCATTAATACGAGGAAGAGGGTAAAAATTCTTAATCGTTACTTTGTTCAAATGATTATAATCGATACACAACTGCCGAGATCCATCCTTATTATTCATGGATATCACAAATGTACCCCAAGGGGATACGCTAGGATGAATTATTACTTTCTCTAGAAGTCTCTCTAGCTTTTAACTTGAGCTCACGAGCTCATGGGTAGTAATCCTATAAGGTTCTTTTGAGATAGACTCTATTACCGTAATCAATCGATGGAAAATATATATCATGTGGGGGTGGAAACCCTGAAATCTCCCCTAGAAATACATCTCGATAAATCCCTCAAGATATGATAATTGTAAAGTTATGGGAAACTAGAATCATCCTCGATCTGTCACTAATCATGACAACATACAACTAAAGAACCGCATCATGTACACCGCATAAGCTGCTCAATGGATATGGTGTGAATAGAGGTGGTTATATTGACTCCAACTATCGTTAATCCACTCCTAAATCATCTACACATGATATTACCTTACTATAACAATCAACCCTATCGTTGTATGCGATTACCAATTTTTTCCTAAAATAAGCCTATAGGAACCCAATAGAAGGATACGAAGATCCAAGGTCATGGAAAAGGGTCATAGGTAAACTATGTACTCCTTAACTAAGGAGTCCAATGTTAGCTTGCTCAAAAGGCCATATACACATCCCAACTATGGCTCTGCCTAACTACCACCAACCTGCATCGCTCTACTACAAATGGGGAAATAAAATAATCTAAGGAGCCTAAATCAAATAAAATAGGAATAGAAATTCCATCAATGTTACCTATCATCTCAATCACCATGCTCTAGTGCTCGACTTGTGGTTCTCGACCACTACATATATCTTGTGGCTTTTATTTGTGTCACATACTATAGGCTATTAAATTGATGCATTACCCTTGTTATTAGGGTTATGAGGGCACTCTCTTCAATCATGCCCAATTACACCGCACTCGTAAAAACTATCAGGTCCCCTCCAATGAGATGTGGCTCTTGTAAGTACTTTAGTGGTATGATTTATTGATCCTAATGATCCTGCTATGGATTGTTGTGGTCGCTAATGAAGAGCTCTAGTTGGCTAAGCTCTAGGTAGCGCTTGAGTCTTGACTAGTCCCTTGGACGAGGCCCCACACTACATCTCCACCGAGTATCGAATCTATGTGGAGGCCTAAATAAATGTTAATTCTCTGCTACTAATTTTTTGGTGTTCAATGAATATTGTGCAAAACCATGTCCACCATGAGGAGGAGGAGTTGACCCCCTCGACCTATTATCCTACATCTTCGGATATGGCTCTGTACTCTTCTCTTTCCTGCTACATCTTCCCCACTGGTATCCTCTGCAATATAGGACTTCTCAAAGGCCTCTAGTAATGTATATAGGTAATAAATCCATACTTTGGCTCTCCAATTTCTAGGTTTAGGTCCTTGATGAACTTATGGATCCTCACCTTCTCTATCTGCATATAGTCCATGTATTGAAGCAAGTCTTGGAAATGACTCTCGTACTCTACAAATTTTAGAGATGGCTAATATAGGTTGTGGAACCCATCTATCCTCTATTGAATGAACATCCTAGAAAAGTATCTACTCCTGAACTGCTCCTCAAAGAGCTCCCAAGTGATTGTCTCATAATCTACATGGAGCTTCTACTTCTTAGTCCTCTACCAAACCTTGGCTCCATCTCTCAAAATGTGGATGTCAACACAAGTCTTCATGTTACTGGTGCATGGAAATATCTTGAAGCATCCGATCAAGCTGACAAACCATGCCTTTGCCTAAAATCCTCCAGTATCCACAATGAAATGAGATGGATGGATTTTTAGGATCTCTCTAATGTTATCTTCTATTGTAGATTGTCTATCTCTATGTCTCACAACATGATTATCACGCTATCTAGGGCTCTTAGATATGTTCCTGTGTCTTGTAGCCCTATCGCCATGACCTCTCTCTTGTAAATCATTTGAATGAATCCACATGGGATTTTTCTTTCTCGATGTGTCTCCCTCCCAAGGATCATCCACATATAGCGGCTTTAACATCTTGTAATGTCTAAATTATCTAAGGTAATATGACTTCTACTACCTAATCTAGAGGTGGTAAGTCTAGGTCAACGTGTAAGAACCCCTTGTCTAGTTCACCCCATCTACACAGATCAAGGTCAGAGTTAGTTTATTACTCTAGATTTTGTTTCAGTTTTCTAGGTTTTCTTCATTTAATATATTATGCAATTTATGTGATCTAGGTTTAGAGTTGTGTTATGTTTTCTTGTTATCTCTTATGTTTCCAAGTGTTCTCTGGGTCCCACCATTGAACCCATGGATCTTATACAAAGTGTAACACCCACAATTTTGACGTTAAAAAACCACATCAATCCTTAAACAATTATTCAAGAACTTGTTGCAATTTTTTAAAAACAAGTTGCATGGATGTTAAATCCTAATAAAATTTTAATTAAATCCTACCCACAACGCTTTACATTTCATAGGATAGATCTGTTTATATATTATTAATTCATTATTTTCGATCTAGTTCTAATGTCAATTTAATTATCATTGCTTTAGAAAAAGGTTCAATAATTCCTTTCACTAGGTTAAATAGTTTCTCTCTTGGGAATTCACATTTAATCCACACTTTAACAACTCTTATCCATCGATATATTAGTGCACTTAAATTAGTTTCTTTAATTTGCATTGAATTAATTTCTTAAACATACTACGAACTAAATAAATTACTTAACATACAAGGGTATTAAATGCCCTCATTCACCCATTTACACATACCTTTAAATTATCCCAAGACCCATACTATTTATTCTTACCTAACAATTCTAGGGTTGATTCTTTACCCTCGGATCAAATCCATTGTGGCCACTAGATCTTAATGTTCCATACTAACCGTAACTATCCTTATAAAATCTTATTAATCCATTTTCTTTCCATAACCTCCTCATTTGGTAACTTTTCTGTTTTTTATTTTGTAGGTTGGAGAATTGGAAGCCATGGGTGAAAGGAAGGAAAAAGAAATGAAGAATTTTAGTAGAATAAAGCTAATCTTAGTTTAAATTATAGATTTATTGGTGTAATGCCTTCTATTTGAATATTGTAGGGAATTCCACTCCAAATCCAGAGTTACTATAAAGTTATTTCCATTTTGAGTTCTCTAATAAGGCCAAACCCTACCTCCATTATAATGTATGAGATTGAGCACTTTTAAATATCCATTCCAATATTTACTTGCTTTAAACAATGATTTTTTTCCCTTAGTATGTTGGTAGTCTTATTTTTACATTTAATATGATCAACTTTTAATTTGGTCAACTTTAAAATTACAGACATGGATTTTTATTTTTCCACCATAAGTGATGAAACTGCCACCCAAAGCAGGCCAATGGTCCCGGGACCGTTGCCCTACCTAGTTGATGATTCACAAAATTCCGCTTTACGAGGGGCGGTTCAAGAACCGCCACTATACATAGGGCAGCGGTCTTGTTCTTTGAAAACAATACCTTCATTTCCACAAATTTTCAAGAAATAAATGTTTTACTAGCATGTTTTAGGGATTATCCTTAGCTTGTGTTTACATTCCTAAATTCTCCAGTTGAAGGGTTTAACCATTTATTCATTCCATGCTTAGAGTTACTAAATTTATATATTTATTATTTCTATACTAACAAGAAGCAAAACTATAAGATTATTTTTCCCACAAAATTGTTTTGAACTCGAGAGGAGATTGAAACTTACTCTAATTCTAATCATCATTGTTTTCCCTTTTTACAACAAAACAGAATCTATCAACAAGGTAACTTATTATAACTTTTTGCATATTTTCACTTCCACTACAATAATTTTCTCAAGGAAAACACAACAACTATTATACATTTAATATTTACTAAGAATACATTATTATTGTTTTACACTTCTATGTTCTTCCTTCACTCCTACAAAAATGCAACTTCCACAATTACTAATGAGCCCTTTTTTAATTTTTTTCATTCCAAGTAAAATTTTAAACATGATATCCATTATAATTCATTCCTTTACATACAAAAATTTGGAGAGAAAGGAAGATAGAAATTATTTAATTAACTGCCTTCAAATATAATAATACAACTTGGTACATGAAACTTACAATAAAAATTCCTTTTAAAATACAAGTTTAGAATTCTCTCACCTAAGTTGGAATTACAAGCAATGTTTTCTCACAAAGGAGGATTTCTTTTTTGACTTCAACAAATGATCCTAATTCCAAATCACCGACAAGAGCTCCAAAATGTCTTCACTTGATCACAACAACAAAATGGGAGAGAGGTAACCCTCTCCACCCAACAAATAATCTAATGAGGAGAAGAATCTATCCTCATCATTGACCCCCGAGAGCCCCAACCACAATGTAATAAAATATGGATCCAACTCATGGAAACTATTACAAAGATTCCACATCACAATACAAAGATTTCACAACCATTTCAAAACACAATCAACACAAAATACAATCACAATAAGGAAACTAAAAAAATATACAAGGCTTGAAAATGCAAATCCAATGGAGCAAGGATCTATGGGGAGATCACGTATGCCTCCCAATGGGATTAGGTGCCCACCTTAAAAACCCTACAATATACATCTCAAAACCCCTAGAAAACTCTTATTCCTCCCTCAAGATACTCTTATGCCTCCCTACAATCTCTTATGTCTTCCTCAAAAGAACTAAGTAAGAAATGCAAGCATTATCTTATGTAAGGTGGGGCATCGAACCCAAAATCCTCAAAACATGAAATAAAATCTTATTCCTCCCTACATATAAGATCCCTGTAGCCTTCTCGTACACCATACTTAGGAAATCTACCCAAGAAGCATACCAAAACATTCAATAACATGCAAATATACACATGTAACATAAAATAAATAAAACAAGGGTGTAGCTCCTCTCTTTCCATGGTAGATCTTGATCAAAGAGTTACACACCAATCTCCTTCAAGCGCAATCCCACTTCAATAAGCTCCAATAATTCAACAAGCACTCCAAAATCCTCCAACTCCAAAAATACAAGAGAACAAATGAAATGAAGTAACCCCCAAACAAATAATTAAACTTGCATCTATAGAAAAATGAGATGGGAGAGTGAGGTGGCTCTATACAGGATGCCATATCACTTATCCTCAACTCCACATCAAAAGTTAAACCTCAACCCCAATGCACAATAAATTGGTGCTTGAGAGGAATGTCAAGCCTTTTACACACACAATCCAAACCCACACCCCCTAAGGAGAAATTTTAAAACCCAAGTAATAAAAGTGCAATAAATTTCTCTTTTTGTCTTACCAAACACATAATGGGGTGTATTGTTTACACTGCAATCCATAGGTAGGGTTGGTATATGAAATTAAGAGGTGTGGGACAAGCTTAGCTTGTCCCACAAGCCTCCAAAATGTCCCTTAAGCCCAAATCCGAAATTCCAAGGTAAGGTAGAGTGTATAACACTCAAAGTCACTTACACTCAATCAAAATCACATAGTCCAAAAGACCAACAACTCTAATAAATGACCCCTTTTGTCACATCCCCAAATAACTTAATAACATGATTTATTTACTTAATAAAAACACATTAATCAATAATGATTAAATAAATTACATCACAATTAAACCACATACTCTACAATAAATAAAATAAAAAGGGAAACATACACAAAAATCCCATGGTCACAATTGGAGGTCATCCCGCATGGGGAACCCTCTTAGCAGAGTAAAACAACACAATAACATTACATAAGTTTCCATGGTGACATTCGTTGTATCCATGTAATATTCAGTTGTGGTTGGTCTCCAATCGCCCTTTCGATTGTTGTGATTTAATTACATGCCAAATAACACAATACCTCCTTCTTCCTCATGGAAACATAAAAATATCTAAGATAAAATAGACACACATAAATCAATAACCATTCACATATAACTAAAGCATCATCTCTACTAATAATGCTATCATTTTTCTAAAATTTCAACAACATCTCAATTCTATCTTTTATCAATATTAGTAAGATCACAAGATTAGTTCAAATGTTAAATCCTAAGAAATCACGATGAGTATTCTAAATTTTGGTAATGAATATGATAACAACACATCATCATCATCGTCAATATAAAATGTCTCTCTATATGTATCTAAGAATCCACACAATCATACTATGAATCAAAGTCCATCAATAGTCGAATATCTCTTTCATCTAACATCACGCTAAACAAAATGGATACAATATTATCCATGTGTATAGTCAACAATAATCGAAATGAATATATAATAAGTGTCGAAGAGGAGTGAGCACTACAATAATAGTGTCTAAATTGCCTATTTTTTATTGATGTAAATTCAATGGCATTAATAATAATTCTTGCTAAATATTTGGGATTGAGAAAATTAAATGGGTGTCAAAATACTCACAATTTGCAAACAAAGTTTATAAATCACAAAATATTTTCCTTGTAAACATAGTTAGAAGGGACATAACTATAGATATCTTCTAAGTCACTCTCAAAAAATTATAAAGAAAACTATGAATCTCTTGAAACTTCCCAAAGACATCACAATTGGAACCACAAGTTGATAATGTGTAATCTTAATAATATATGCCATCAATACACTCACAATTTTCAAATAATATTTATAAATTACAAAGTACTTCCCTTACAAAAATAGTTCATGTGGAATATAACTCTAAATATCTTGATGAGATACCATGTTAAAATAAATTATGTAAATATCTTAACACTTCCCAAATCCATTGCAAGGGAAACTACCATAATTATAAAATTCACTTGATAAATACCCTTCCTACACTTTTATGCATGACATGCAGCCCATGACGTTGTGTGGAGGGATAATACCACACTTTAAGATAAGAAATTGATTGTAGAATGTCTAGGAAAGACTAAGAAAATTAGTTTTTGAGCACATTTGAATGTGAAAGTCTTATACACAGAAGTGAAACTTATATTCAACATGAATAGGGAAAGTACATATGTGTACAATACTTAGTGAGTATATAAGTGCAAAATCTCATAATTAAAAGGGGAATGATTCCTTATTGATGTGCCTAAACTAATGAAAGAATCCAAAAATACATATGTGTTTAAAGTTAGATATTTAGAGCATGTTGACTATATCTTATGTATGTGTTAATTGCAATCCAATAGGTTATGTTTCTTAGAGTGTGGTTACATTACATATATACATGTATGATTATAGGAAGGTGGTTGCAACTAATGATAGTTGCAGTATATATTATTTTGAAGCCTCTTTATGTGCCATGGTAAAATTATGACCATAATCCAACATGTGGAATTATTAGTGAGATGTTTTGCTATGTTGCAAGTGTGGATCATGTAATCTAGAAAATTATATGAAAATGAGATTCTAAGAAGATAACACATATTAAAAAGGCCTTACATAGGAATGTAGATAAAGATAACATGTTGAGAAGAAATTCAAAAACATATAGTAATACTATGAGGTTGTGAGGTATAAAGTGACATTATACAAGCCATGCATATTGCTAGCTGAATTTATACAAGGTTGCAAGCATTATTATATGAAGTGATGCAATAATATAGGATTTTGATATAATTGCATGAAACTATAGAAGTTGAAAGGAAAAAAATGTTAGAAGTTTCCACATAACCCAAGTTCTTCCTCCATATGCAATAATAGAAGGAGATTAAAGGTAGGAATTAATGTTTTCAAAGAAATGCCTCTAACCAAAATAGTACTACTCTATTAGGTTCATAAAAATAGTAATTTCCATGTCAATAACCACATTGAAAGAACACCACAATATATTAGTGATGCTCAATAAATAATAAAATTTTTGAATCCTGGTCATGATACAAGAGATTTAAGTAAATTTTTGAAGTTAGAGTTTCATTTATTTTTAGAATATTTCATTCTCAACTTGGTTTCAAACAATAAAAAAATTGTTTTCCATACGTGTGTGCTCGTTGGTATCCAATGGGGTCATGCGGGTCGGTGTGTCTTGTTTGATCACCAATGGAAACTCGCATGCCTTGTTTCAGGATCTATAGTGGGATATTCGTGCGAAGGAGGAAGGCAAATGAAAATTGAATTTCTCTACGCTACCTCCAATATATAAAACAGGGGTTCACATGAAATAGGTTCATGCAAACACTTTTTTGGATGAACCCACTTTTCATACCATACGTGGCGAAAACATAGGATACATGGCACTTCACGCAAATGTGGTTCACATGAAGGAGGTGTTTATGTGAACACCCCGATTACCAATCCCACAACATTCCCTAATATAATTTTTGAGATAATGAGTGGGACATAGTAACATACATTTACCCATCGACTAGGTATGGTGTTTGAAATTGATTATCCAAGCGACAAGTTTATGCCATGGTAGAACATGAATTTTTTGAGATACACCTTCATGTGGCACAATGGTCTTGTTATGGTGAAATCACATCACCCCGAATTTATTGGTTTATGATGGGCATTCGGCATTATTTCAAAACATGGAGCTATCCTTAGTGTGCGACATTGCAAAACAAGATAGCTCTTCAGAGAAAGTTGGTTCATGCTCCTAACCTACCCAGTTATTAACTACTCCTAATGTAGAAAAACTACTGACTAATCCTAATCTAATGCTTGTAATGGTACATAGAAAAAATGTTTGCATGAAATAAACCTACACTAGAAAAATTGATACACAAACAAAGGAGTACTAATCACTTCTCCTAGCCTACAAAAAAATGGAATAGATGAACCTAGAAAGGGTGGACCTGCACCACAAACTAAATTACATCCAATACATCATTACCAAATGAGCACAACACACCAAAATCATGTAATAACCAAGGAGATTCAAATATAAAGAAAGCACAATGAAAGGTAACATGGAGATAATAAACCGAGAAGAGGTTAAATAAATCAACACAAACATAATATTATTGCTCCGTATGAATAGAAACAATACATTACTAGAGAAGAATGAGGAAAGAACTCATTACAAATCTTGGGAGGAAGGCTTGAAGCCCCAAGAAGAATGGGGTGCATTGTAGAGAGAGATAAAATGACCAACCTTTTGCACAATGCAACCCCTTCACAATTTATAGAGGAAGAAATTTGATTAGAGAGAGAGAGAGAGGAAATTCAAAATTGCACTCAAATATCCTATAAAATCCATCATTTTTCTTGTAGGAGTTATGGGAAAGGTTGTAAATCCCATACTCCATTTTACCTTGCTTCTTGGGGAAGAAAAAAATCCCATATCTAATCATTTTCGGTAGGTGAGAAATTTTAAACCACTCTTCCGAAATTGTTTATTGTAGTTTTGTAGAGGACATTGAGAGCTTTCCAAACAGTCCTATTTTGTGCAAATATGAGCTCCTAGTCAAAAGTTATGGCCATATGAAGATCGGGGTTCCATACTTCATTAAATGCAAGTGGTTGATTCTATTTTTGGAACCTCAAGCTTACATCGCACCCTCCTAAATAATTTTTTTGGAATTTCAAGATTCATAGCTTCACGTTTTTATACTTAAGAGTTTATTGACATTGTTCACTTTCCTAAGCTCATGGAACCTCTGCAATACCAAAAGAAATTTGGACTTCAAGTTTTTGGCTTCAAGTGGTGATTTACATGTAATTGGGGTACAATTTTCTAAAATACTGAAACCCCAAATTTATTTTTGTCGACCTCCAAATGACGTCACCTCCAAAGTCTAAATCTCACCTTCAGAGATCCTTCATTCCCTAAACTAGCTCGAAATCTAGAGCTCCTCTGCAATGTGTTTAGCCCTCTTAAACCTATATGGCCAATCTCTAAAGGTGAGCTCCCTAGCCTAATCAATCCTTTTATTTTCCATATTTAATGTCATGTTTGTTTAATTTCTCTGAGGGGTAAAATTGCATAATAGGTCCTATTAGGTCGAATTTACCTTTTGAACTAGTTTTTGCACATTATTTTATTATTTTTGGATTAATGTTGGAGATGAAAATTTAAATCAAGCAATAATGTGTTTATTTTATTTGGTCACTTTTATTGAGCTTTTATATCAATTTTTCTAATTTGGTTTATATACCTCCTTATTTACTTGTTTATAGTTTTTCATTGTTAACTAATTGCTTCCCACTTACATGAGTTAGCTTATCTTATCTTATTGTTTTTGTACATTCAAAAAAATAACTCGCTTGGCTCAATTTCTAGGTCCTAAAAGAAAGCTAGCATTTATATGATTCCTTAGCAAGAAAAATAGTAATTAATAGTTGTCTTTGGCCTCTTTTTGTGTCTTTTAATTTTTCTTTAGTATTACACACCCTACAAAAGATTCAAGATTTGACTACGTTATCTTCTAAGGCTTATGATAGTAGTTCCTAGCCATGATAAAGCACCCAAGCACACTTGAACCCTTTCTACCTTTATTTTTAGGGTCTCTTTTATTTTTTGAAATATTTTTAACTTATAGTTTGGATTTCCATTTTTCAATTATGAAATTCAAACAAGGGAATCATATAAATATATAGTTATGAGTTCAAAATCAAGGACCAAACACTCAGCATTACTATCATCACACAAGTTTCCATCCCAACAGAACTCAAGCACTTCAAATAATCCATCTAGCATACATTCAAGGGACAAGGGCTGCATCAACTATGCATGCAGTAGGAAAAAAAAATTAGTGTTGAATTTTTGTAAAATCGTGAATATTAGGGGTTTTACAATTTGGAAATGGTGAATTTTTAGGTAGTCATTTTCTACCCAATTCACCTAAAATTTTGGCTGACAATTCATTGGTATGAGTCAATTCACCTACTATTTATGCTTAAAATGAACATATGCATGTATTTCACCAATGTTTCTAATCAAACTGCGCTCATAGTTATCGTGGTATAATACATAGCTCGGGGGTTGCAGGGGGGGTACCCCTAAGAGGGGTTTGAGATGTATTTATTCATTATATTTATTCTTTTTTTTGTACATAGAAAATTTTCCAAGCCTTCTATCCTACATCTTTGATGGCCATGTAAGAGACACACATCTACACATGGGAGAGATAGACATAGAAGGTGATTGTCTAACCTAGAATTTTCTAAGCATGAGAGAATACCATTAAGTGTTTAAGAGATAATAATGGTAGTATATGTGGATTTATGTCTATTGAATATAGATAGAGAATAGACGGTCATCCAACGTTATACGAATAGTAGAGAAGAGGCATCCTTCCAACATAGTCCATCAAATGTAGATGTGATCATTGTTCAACCTACTCTAAGTATAAATATATACGGACTTCCAATAATGTCAACCTGATAGGGAAGAGAGAGTCATCTAACCTTTTCTTAGATAGATGGTCATCCACACCTATCCATCTAACAAGGGAGAGACAATCGTCCAAACCTATCCATCTAGTAGGGGAGATATGGTCATCCAACCTAGTCTATCTAACCTCAAAATGATAGACATTTGACTCACTCATTTAACTATAAATAGATGGCTACCTAAAACCCATACAAATATGTGAAATCCCAAACAACTCGTGACCTACCAAATCACCTTTTCCACTATAATTTTTTTTTGAATATTCGTCATTATTTCAAAAGTCCATTTTAGAGATTATCCACCCATTCTATCATAATTTTTTTGAGTGAAGTGTTAAAATAAACCATGTAATACATTGCAAAGGATGAATAATTTCATTCTATTCCATCCACAAATTCTACAACATTGCTACATTCTAGATAAGTCATGTTATCAAGTGTAACTTGCAAAAGGGAATCTAGGGCACAATTTATACACACACTTCCAAGAACTACATGGATTCGATATGTTGTGTAGTGTTCGTTTGTTAGTTCACTCTCTTGGGCGATCTGGGGGTGACGAATCCCCATATTAAATCTTTCTTGTTTATATTTGATGTGCTTTTGTGGATTTTGCAAGCGAAATTCTATTTTGTAGGTTACTGAAGTACCTTCTCGTGATCAAGGAGTAACATATACATGATCAACAGGGAATATTTTTGACACTTGTGAAACACCATAAAAATTATATTCCAATGATTTTTTTTGTCATGAGAACCCACTAGAAGTCTCTAGCACCTATGCGCCTTTGCCTTAACCTAGGGACCCATGTTTGAATCTATTTTTGAGATGCAAAATTTATCTTGAGAATTTACGACATTGTTCATTTCCTATTTAATAGTTTTCCTAGTCCTTAACGCGTCTAGATCGAGCATAAATCAACTAAGTTTGTATTTCTATATCTTGTGCTTACATTTTCATACTTACTTGATTGTTTAGCTACGTCATATTGTAGTTAGTAGTTGTATATCATATTTTGCATAATTTTTCTGATTTTATGAACCCTATGTAATGTAAAGTGAAGTATAAAAAATAGGAAAGGAAAGTTGTGCTAGTGGTGTGAAGCATACATGTTGTACATATTGTTATATCTTGTAGTTCTTCCTTCTTATAATGATAGATCTACAAAAGAAGAGAAAGAATGGAATCAAAGTCCTTGAGATTATAATTCAAAGAAACATGTACATAAGTATTTAAAACTATTTAAAATTTTGTAACGCAAAGATTACACGTGATGTATAAAAGTGTAAAGGATATAAAAATGTCCTGAAATGATGCTTACGAAAGACTTTGGGTGATATCATGTCAATAGTGATTTTTATGGTGATCTAAAACCAATAGCAAGTTTTTTAGGTTATCTCATGCCAAAAACATGTTTTTGGGTGCTCTCACACCAAGGAGTAAGTGTTGGGGAGAGAGGTCTAGTGTTAAACTCCATCTATGACCCCGCCCAATAAGCACCACTCTATATTGTGTATCCCCGATTCATTCCTTTTGTCTCGAGTTAGTTATGATTGTCTTGATTGTTTTGATTGATGTTGATTATAAGATATTGCATGCATTCTATAATTGAAGGTATGTATTTGTAAATCGTGAAAATACTCAAGGATTACTCGTAGGTTGTGTTGATCTTATAAACTCCTAATATGTTCCCCATGACATTAACACCCACGGGAGGACACGGGCACCTAGCGCCACTGTATGATACTAGGTGTTGGTATATATGCTATTCGAGAACCCAAGTTATATTCTAATCCATTCTCTTACTATTTTTCTATTATATTCCTATGATGTATGATACTATGTTATAACTTTAAATTAATGTAAGGGTGATTTTTCACCTAATGTATGCCCCTATGCTTGGGATGCATACGGCTTGACTATATAGAAGAGTGTAGACTAAAAGAAAGGACATGGTGCTAATAAAAACTATATCCCTATAGGGGAGGGGGTGTTATTGCTAGAAACCAAAGACGTACAAGTAAAAATGTGGTTACAAACATGTGTTACTATAAAAATTAGAAATAATGTAATAGAAGAAGATATAATCAAGCAATTTTGCAAACAACATAGACCTTGAAAAATATATTTCATAAATGGGACATCGCTCACAATGTCATAAGAAAATTAGAGATGAAGAAGGACAAAATCATATAGTGATCGGATAAGACATACGGCATATCCCACAAATAATATAACATATTGTAAAACATAATGTATCGACAGCCATGGGTGCATGTAGTCCCGAAAGAAAATTTTGCGGACGAATCACAGATTAGCATGTTAGAAAGATAGAGAGTATGTCATAGCATGTCTCAATGGAATAAAAAGTAGTAATGTGCTAAAAAGAAGAAGTAGTAAATAATGGAACAATAACACTTTTAGTGTGTGAGAGCATTAAAGGTAAATTCCCTTAGGAGCCTCGTTCAGACTTTTAAAAGGTGCAATTCTAAGCATCATTGTAGTGTGTTGAATTTTGTAAGAGATTTGCATTCACCTCGAAAAGACAAAGTGAACATGCATGTTTGCATATATAGAAATATAATAACATAATGAGCATTTAAAAACATAGTAAGAAAATAGCATCATATTGCTAGAATAAGATAGCAAGAATAGATACAACCAAGATAAGTAAATGTAATGTATGAGTGTGATGATGTGGTATGAAAAATATTGCAATGGTAGGACCAACGTGCACACCAACGGATACGTATGAGATGGGGCTCATTTATAAAAACCTTCTCAATAATCAATAATGAACCATAGAACAAGATTGCATCATCAGGAAATGGTTTGATAATGTGTGTTAGAAAGATAGATCATGAAGCATAGAGTAGGAAAAAGTGAATGCGTTGAGGATCATTTAAAATTTCAATCCTTGAAAGTTTATTATGAACTATGGGCCTAGGGTACATCATAGGGAAATAGTTTGATAATGTGTGCTAAAAAGAGTGATCATGAAGCATAGAGTGTTAACATGTGAATGTGGTGATGTTTATTTTAGATCTATACCATCAATAGTCAAGTATGATTCATGTAACTACAAAGTGAGTCTATTGACCAAATTCCCTCGTTCCTACTTAAAATTAGTGAACTAGTATGAAATAAAATAAGTATCTTCAAATTTGTAAGGGTTTAAGGTACCTCTAGATGGGATGATGATAAATACATGCATAGAATAAGAGATCCTTCTTTACAACGAGCTAAGTGACTTGAAAATCAAGTGAACTGAACACCAAAAATGGATTAATAGATAGATGGGTGGGCTACCTAACAAAGTGAGTCATAAGAAGTAAAAACTTCCAAGGATGGATGTTAACCCATGTTTTTGATAAGATAAGATAGAATATTAAAATTTGGGCGTAGCAAAATCTAAAGTGTAACAAAAATTGAAATGCAATAAAGGTGATAAAATGCATATCATATCTATCAAAATAAAACCAAACCTGAGTGGGTTGATGGAGAGAAGATATTGCATGGCCCACTTGATGGTGAGTAGAGTAGATCAACTATAATAGTGATGAAAGATGAAGATATAAAGGATTTGGAGGAATATATGAAGCTTATAATGCACTGCAATGGAAAACATGAACCTACAAGAGATCTGAAACTAGATATGATAGAAAGGATGCAAGAAAATTCTGAAATGTGATGATGAATACAATAAAGATAGATGACAACTGGGGTGATTTGGTGGCAATCGGGACTGAAAGATCATATCTTAGATGAAAATAAACGTAGAACTATATGATATCAAGGATGGAAGTTTGTAAGAGTAACAAAAAAAGAGCTAAATTGATGGCAAAACGACACTCGATCTAGGTTAAATGAAAAAGCATGAGAAAGAATGAATACTTTAATATGATAAATGAAGGTTTGGGAAGGCAAAGACATGACTCTTGATGATACTTGAACCTATAAAATACCTTGGTGAAGGATATGATGAAAAAATTGTAGAAACGAACCAAGTATTAAAGGGTGACAAGGATCTCCAAATATACAAGGTTGAAGCACTAGATCTCTAAGGTAGATTATTTTAGCTATAAGTGAAAATATAGAATGAAGGAAAGATCAGAAGAAATCTTGAAATCTCAAAAATGACATC
Source organism: Taxus wallichiana var. yunnanensis (assembly GCA_018340775.1). Lineage (NCBI taxonomy): Eukaryota > Viridiplantae > Streptophyta > Pinopsida > Cupressales > Taxaceae > Taxus > Taxus wallichiana. Next base: position 739,672,227 of record CM031244.1, read on the forward strand.
TTGAGAAAGGGATGGGTAAGGCGGATGTATCCTATCAACATTTACCCATATGGGTCACTACCAATCACGGTGATCCATCCATTTAGGTGGTGGAAAGGTCACGAGATTGAGAAAAATATCCCATAAGAGGAGGCATTAGGTTTTTGAAGGGTTAAGACGAATTAGGGATCCTTAGGATGACTAAACAAGTAGGTGGAGGGTGGAAAATATTAAATAAAGTCAATGGAGATGTGAAACCATTAAATAATGGCTTATAAAGGATAAAATAGAGGATTTAAGAATAAGAAGTAAATTAAATGAGGGTTTAGACTTAACTAAATAATATTAGGGATGATCAATACATAATTAAGGTGGAAAACAATGGTCAATAAGATAAATTGAATTTAGGAGGGATGAAGGGAAATTAGAATGGGAAGAGAGGTATGTAAGTTAAAATACGACGGAGAGAGAACACGTGGTGAGGGTTAGCAATACTAAAAAATGGTTTCTAAATATTTCACTACTTGTTGAGTGGTTTGTGTTGGTAAATCCATGAGATAAAAATCAGAAAGTATGGAGAATGATGGTGGTTGAGGTGTTCCCCCTCAAAATAGGAGTTGATGACATGAAGGTAGTTCATCATGAGTTTGAAAGAGATAAATATAAAGAAGGAAAGGGTGGAAATGAGGAGAAAAATAAAATGGAGAGATAAGATATCCCAAATGAGGATAAACAAAAACCAAAAAGGTAAATGAAAATATGGCATTGATTTTGGAATCACTTCGGTAGGGAACAAAGTACAATTTTGCACCGAGATGACAATAATACCCTAAAGATCTGTGAGTCGGTGAAAACCACTAATAAATGGAAGGAATTCAAGGGGAATCCACTCAAATGGATGTGTAATCCTAAGGAACAATGGTTCAAAGGAAAATGACAACTATGTCCAAATAAATGCGAAAATGGTGAGACAAGGGTTGTGACAAAGAGGATAGGTTTTGGGAAAAAATTAATCAATGTCCTTTGTATAAGAAGAATAAAAAATATTAGTCCGAGATGGGATATAAATAAGGAAAGATAAATTTTACTCGAGAGAGAACAAAAAGATGGATATAAAGGTGAGATGATGAAAAATGTAGGATAACTTAGACTACATAGTTCATGGGGACAAAAAAATGTGTGATCTCGAGGACCACACAAGGTAAAATTGGAAGAGAAGATAATTTGAAAGGAATGATTGATCAAAAAGAGACAAAATGAATATTGATAAAAAGGCATGGTCGAGGTGATAACGAATAGGGTCAATGGGATATACATGTCCCGAGGTCAACCGATTAGGATCATTTACATGGTGCAAAGTGACTATGAAGATCCCAGAGTTAAAATAAAACTTGAGATTGTGAGTGAGATGGAAGCTAGTGGAGTAATGATAAGCACTAGAGGACCCATGGGATGGTAAGTGCCTAAACCGTAGCCTTCTTCTTAAGTATTTTTATAGTATTTTGTATCTTTTTATTTTTTCAAAGTTTTGTGGTCGTCGCAAGGGGTGGTCTTAAGTGACTAGATAGAGTCACCATGGACCGGGCCAAAAATGGGGCTGAACCATGCTAAAAGATGTCAACCTAACCTAGGTCGACATCGACTAGGGATAGGATGGTTGATTTGGGATTTTGGGATAATCGAACCTGTTAATCCTTATTTCTTTGATTAGGTTTTAGAGACCTCGGACACTTTATATATGCGGGATAGAGTTTTGGACTTGTATGATCAAATCAAAGCAAATGTCATAGATGCTAAATAGGACCACTTGAATATAATTTTATTGCGTGGATTCTTCTATTACCAGAGGATTAGATGGGATTTTGGGATGATTATTACACTTTGGTGGAGAGATTGGAAGTGTGTATAAGAACATTTTGGATCGGGACAAGTGAGATGACTGTGACACTTGAGGACGTATCTCTGCATTCTTAGGCTTCATATGCGGGGTTCCGATATTAACTACCATAACGAGATAATAGATTAGGGGTTTTGAGATGGCTGTTTGGAGATGATACCCCATATATTACCTTCACATCTGAGGCATTGTACATAGAGACATGATATGTTGTGGGGTGTCTAGGAATAAATTGATATGATTAGTTATGAGGGAAATTTTTAGCCATGCACTACCTAATTCGGGGGTGTGAGATTCCCATAGATGTTAGCGGGTGTAGTTATAGATATTATTGATCATAGGGTGGTGTTTTTATTTTGCACATCATTATTGGCCCTTGTATATCATGAGTTGTGTATATATTCTAAGAGGTGGAAGAAAGGGATGAATGTAGGATTCTTACTAAATTTTTGATTATATGAGCATATTAGAGTGATCAGGCCATCAAGACTCCCATGAGTTATGAGTGATAACATTGAGTTGGATATTGGATTCTTGAGATGGTGAGCTAATCGGGCACATGTTGACATGATGGAGATAGGACAAGAGTGGTATACAGATAAACTAGAAGATACGGATGTGGACCAAGTTATATGGTGGTTGTATCACTATTATCCCGCATGGCACAGGGGTGAATGTAGATATTATAGGAATGAGGTGGATGAGATGGGTACGGGGGCACAGGATTGAGATGATAGAGTCCCTAAAGTTTCATCGAGTTAGATGACAGTTTGGACTGGTGTAGATAGTGCCAGGGGACCATATCATTTATATCGAGATGAGTCGAGAGAGGTACCTTCCAAGATCCATATGGTAGACCTGTTGTAGGATTCGGGGCACCGTGGGATGATGATGAACATGTGGCATTCAATGATAGGTTTTGGATTGGACGATGACTACATGGGCATCCTAGATGATGGAGGATGGGGTGAAGGGATGAGAAGAGGAGGATACAATAAAGGAGGATTAGGAAAAATTTAGGGGTGATGAGTGTGATGATAGAGGGGCTACTTTAAATATAGCTCAGTTATGCACAAAGTGTGATTCATCACTCGAGGAGAGGGAGATGGTGCACCAAAATGCCATAGTCCTACAAAAAGAGAGGGACTAGACCATTTAGTATAGGGATCAATATAAGAGACATTTTGAGGCCTACATAGCTAGGTTTTGAGATGTCACAGAGATGTCACACTTACAGTATTAGAAGATTCGGGAGTGGTGCACCAATGGATTCACAAGGGGCTAGGCAGATGGAACCACCTTGTATTATGAGTGTATCGCTATATTAAGGATATCATTGAAGTAGAGATATAAAAATGTATAGGTTAGTAGTGAGGGACAGTAGAGGAGTTTGAATGATGCCATTTGGAAACATAATGAGTGTGGCACAACCATAGTTTGATGTAGGCCATGATGGAGCAGATGAGACCTAGAGAGATATTCATGAAGTTTCCCTGGGAAATATATGAGACTTTTATATGTAGATTTTACTTGATTTATCTTGTGGTTTTGTCGTATTTTATGCGTATTGTTTTATGAATTTGATCTTGGGGTGTTAGATTTAGATGTGTACATTTTTATGATGGTGATTATGAATCGATTAATATTTCTAGAATTTGATTATTATAGTTATTATGTTTTTGGAAATTATAAATATTATATGGATGTGATGTGATAAATTGTGATGGATATGATTAACATGTATAGATAGGTGTTAGAAATGATGAAATAATGGATAAATAATGTGATGGATTTATAAATATGTTAACTTTAGATGATATGGCATGATTGATGTTATACTTAAAAGTATACACATAAGCATCGATAATATTGTTATATTAGGAAGAACATGATCGGTGCAAGAGAAAGGATGAGACATCATAAGAATATGACAAAAATGAGTTAAATGAAACTTGATCATAGTAAGGAGTGTATGAAGAAACAATACATCGAATAGTATTAAAGGTAAAAAAAAAAGGATCTAATCAAAGCAATGCACTTACAACAAATAATAGTCTTTATACACAACCATTTTTGGTTAGCAATCCCAAGAGTCACAAGGAAAAGTATGGAAGGTGTAGTTATAAACCTAATGTCGATATGAAATAAGGGGATTGGATGATACTTGTACATGAGAATACAGTTCCCCATAGGTGGGAGTTTGTATGTCTATACCCCACTCTGAGAAATATGGTGCAAAATCATCAATGTGGGAAGTTTGATATGGATGAGAATGTTGGTCAATGCGGAAAGCTTTCTAAGGATGTATACTTGCAAAACATTATGATTTTTATTAGAGTATATGATAGGTTGATATATGTTAGAACCCTTTTCTCCCATGATATGAGATTCAAACCATCCTTTAAGGGGGTGGCCTACACCGTTATTTTTTATTTTTGGAACTGGGATATTGATTTTACGAATAGTAGGATAAGATATGCATTAGAGTATTCCTTTGAGGGTTCAATCTATTATTTTTTATATTTTTTACGTTTACGAACAACTGTCCTTTTAGGGAGAATTCTGTTTTATTTTAGAGAAAATATATTTTAGGATGATCATCCATGGAATTTTTAAATTTTTATGAAAGATCTTGCGATGTTTAGGTAGACCACTAGAGAGGCCATAATAAATATACAACTAAAACATATGGAAACTTAGCATGGTTTCATTCAAGAGGTAGATAAGAAGTTGATTAATGTAATGATTATAGAGTTCTTAGTAATAAGGAAGAGCCTACCCATAAGGAATATACTATGAGTAGAGCATGTCCATATTCAAGGACAAAGATATAAAAGTGAAGGTAGACCATATAATTCTATGTCATTATTATGAAGGATGGAAGAGGTTCATGGATGGATAACAATTGAGATAAATAATTTCATGTTGAAATGTATCCTAACATTAGAAATGGTGCAAGTGTAACACGTTAAGGGGTTTTGTTTCCTCTACACCATCAATGCAAGCCAAATTATAGGCTCTAGATCCATAATTATGTGTGATAAGATAAGTGCCAATCAAGGTTGTAGTAAAATTTCCACATTGAATCCTTTCTAGAGTAGTGAAATTATAATTTTCTTTAAGGACAATGTCACGTTAAATTCATGTTCCTTGATATTTTTTTTGTAAGCATGTTTAATGCACTCTTGAGAGACATGATGATGTTAAACAAGTAAGAACACGTGGTTCATATAATAACTAAATATATTTTAGAGTCTCTTGGAAATAATATTTGTGAGACACGAAGTTACGAAGACAAACGTGAAACTATGGAATTTGGAATTCAAGAGGAAAAGCGAACTCGGAACTATAAACAAGAGAGAAATGAGTAGTTCCCATAGAGGTGTGGATGATAGTACAATAAGCCCAAATATCAAAGGGAATACGAAGTTTCCAACTAAGACCCAATTTATTAGTAGTATTGGAAATAATATTTCAAAGACTTTTTGTAGTTGCTTGACTTGACAATTAGCTTAAGGGTAGTATGGAGAAGAGAAGCTAATCTTAATATTATATGATTCAAAAATATTCTTGAGGTATTTTTTTAAGGAATTTCATTTTGAAGTTATGATCTTGTGAAGGACACTTTGAAGCTTCATCTATCCATTTTTTATAATCCACTTAATGACTATATTGAAAAGAGAAGGGTCCGACATGGTCACTAGATTGTTAATCATCTCTATCGGATATCTAGCTTTCAAATGAAGATGTAAGTTCTATACCATATAAAGATTTTTTTGTACCCAACTCTACTTCCCATGGTATTCCCAAAATCATATCCAATACTATTTTTTTCCTTTTGTCAACTATAGAATTTCTTCAAGCGTTTTATCTACCCAACATTGTAGACATCTATAAAAAAAAATTGGACTTTGGCATGAATCACAAGTGTTGAAACCATTTGATAACTTCATGTGTTTTCACAAGATGATCAAGAAGATTATGCAATTCCTTTGGAATTTAGTTGTTTGTTTCTAGCTAGAATCATTCCATTCATTCATGGACATTTCTTTGTATATATGTAAATGAGAACTAAGGAAGAAACTTACATCGAGACCTCACCCCTTTATCCTTCAATTGAATGACTCAAATAAAACATGTTTCATATATACTTGGTCATAAGAATTATGAATTTTTTGGCTTCACCCTAGCATTTTCCGACCTTTGACTACTCCTCCCTTACAACCCTTGTTCAATGGACATCCTCCTCCATCGATTATTTACTCCCTCAAGTTTATCTCTTAAAATTCATCTCTTACATTATATTTTCCTTATCACACTTCACGTGGATTGCTAATGACGTTGAAGCCATCTTAAAGTTTGAGTAAGGGTGGTTGAATCTTGTAAACACTCACATGTATGTGATAGTCCGTATAAATGTCAAATCCAATGTGCCATATTATTTTTGATACATCAATGGTTTAATCTTCAACACACCATTCAAATGGAGTTATGTCAACATCTCCCACATAGTTCATAAATTTCATCTTGTGGTGTCTGCTTAATTTTTGACCCATACACCTTTGTTAAGAGCTTTGATGATAATTGCATCACTATAGTCACTACTCAGATGATTACCCATTAGATATGCATTATGATGCATGTATATGAAATAGTGAGACAATGATGCTCTCATATCATGGTAGACCTAGAGTAACATTCAAATAGTATCTACTTGACCATTGCAATGAATCGCTTAATTTCTACCGCATTCATCAAATACTCATGGATTTCACAATATCTATTTAAAATAAGCATGATCAAGATAAAATCCATTAGCAATGAGATGCACAAATATAAATCCATTGCGAATGTTTTGAGCCCACTCCTCTTTGAAAATTATATGTTTATGATTTTTCTTGTTATAGATTAGAGTTATGGAAATTTCTATCACATTTTAGATATTGAAAGACGAACAATGTTATTTTGATTGCTTAACTGATAGAAAGTATGGATGTTTAGACTTATGATATGATTTACAAGATGGATTATATGCATGTTTTGGATATATCAAAATTTGATGATTTTGAGCTTATACTAGACTGATACATTTAATTCGATAATTATATGATGCTAGATGATTTAGTTGATTTCATGATCTTATTGCTATTTGATAATTGATAAAATTGAAATAATTGAAATCATGAACAATGATGAATTACTTGTTTGTGATGGTTTAGTTGCGATAATTAATGATATGTATATATATATATATATATTTGGTTTCACTATTTTGATGTCATTAATACGACCACAAGGCCGTAAAGGTATTATCTTGAATTTTATAGATGTTCACAACAAAATAAGCCAAAGGGGATAGGAGATCAACAAAGTGAAGGAATATGGATTATTGGCAATAGGTCACCATGGCAACGTGTATTTTTTTATATATTTTTTTGTTGGTTTGGAGGTCCCCATTGGGGGTGACCTCAAATGTGACATTTGGTAAGATTGTGACTTATTTTGTTGAATTTACTTCATTGTGAGTTATCATATTCTAATAGTATATGGAGTCACTTTTATTATTTTTTTTCAACACCCCTCTTAAGCTAATTTTAAAGAGTTTAACTAGTGATAATTAAGATGTGAAGAAAGGGGGAAATAAAAAATTTGATTTGGTAGCCTCAAATGTGTGTTGGATTGGAATGAGTTCAATAAATTTTGGGGTAGTGTGTACTCAATTTTCCTTTTGAAATTCGGATTCTAACCTTCTAGGCTATTTTGGAGACTTGTGGGACAAGCTAAACTTGACCCACACCTTTTAAAGTCACCCAACAACTAGGCTGATGATGTGAGGAAATTATTTTAGGTCCTATTTTTGTTGTAATGGATGAAAAGAGAAATTAATTTCACTTTTCCTACATGGTTAATTACTTTTGTCCTTAAAGGGTGTGGGTTTGGGTTGAGTGTATAAGAGGGTGGTCATTTCCCCAACCACTAATTTATTATGCTTTGGGGTTTGGATTTGACCTTGTTGATGTGGGATGGAGAAGAAATTATGTGACATCCTACATATAGCCACATCATCTCCCTCTCCCTCATTTATATTTATTTTAATTTTTTTGAGGTTTTGGGGATTACTTTATTAAGTTTTTGTCTCCCATTTTTTTGGTGGTCCTTGCATTTTAGAGTTCTTTTCGGAGTTGAATATTTTTTGGAATTTCTTGGGCTTGGAGAATTTTGGAAATTTCTTGTGGAGTGAATTATTGCTATAGAAAGGTGGAGTCTTAACCCTTGGTTTCTTCTCTTTCTTTGTGTGTTTATGTGTTGAATGAATGTTTTATTGCATGAGTGTTGTTGGGTAGTGAAATGGATTTAGGATGTGTATGAGAAAGTGAAATGAGGAAAAATTTTGTTGGGAGGCATAAGAGTTTCTCTTGGGTATTTAGGAGGGAGTGGGTTGGGTTCCCCACCTTGTGCTTATCTTGTTGTTTTGTTCATTATGGGAGGCATAAGAGTGAGGGAGGCATAAAAGATATTTTACTTGTAGGTAGGTATAAGAGATATTGGGGTTTGATTGAGTTTTGGAGGATTAGATGTGGGCATCCAAATACTTTGGAGGCATAAGGAAAATTCCCATATTTCCTTCTCTACTTGGCTTGACTATAGAGCCATTGTTTTGGGAAGTTTATGTGTGTAAAAATGAATGTTTTATGGTTATTTTCTTGTGTGAATGTTGGTTTGAAAGTAAATGTGGAAGCCTTGTCTTTTGTTTCCAATGGTTGTCAAATATTCCATATTGTTTCATTGTTGGGGCTCGAGGGCCAATGAGGAAGTAGGATTCACTTCCTCATTGGAGTATTGGTTTGGTGGAGATTGTTTCCTACTCCCCCATTTTTGGATGTTGTGTTTGATCTTGGTAGAAGGTGGAGCTCAAAGGAGAAATCATGGTTCTTGTTGCATTTGGGAGAAAGGACCAAGAATACCCTTGTGAATATTTTATCATGTTGTATCCATTGTGTATGGAGGTAATGTAGAATTTTAGTTGTTTTGTTATGAAAAATGTGATCTTAGTTGACATTGTAAATGAAAGAAAAAGCTTGAAAATTATTTCCTTACATGATGGAAAAATAGACTATTAGATTTTTAAAGAGACCAAGTTTGAGAGAAATTTTTGCATTGTCTTATGACCATTGTTGTAAAATTTTAAGGGATGCAAATAAGGATAGGAAGTTATCACTTAATGGATATTGTGTTTTTTTTTTTTGAAATTAAATATCTACTTGTTTGTGCTTCTATTAACTGAAATGGTTGAAATAAATGAGGAATTAGTTATCATGCTTCCTAAATAAAAGTAACTTAGAAGTAATTAAATATTGTTTATTATCATTTTAGAATGAAGGAAAAAGAAAATAGTTGGTAGTGCCTTGTATTGTGAGTGAAATATTTTGTTTTCTTGTATTAGATAGAACATTAAATTTCAGGAATTTTCTCAACTTTACATTTGAATGAATATGTAGACATTTCAAAATCACTTTGTTAAAACTTAGATATCCTAAGTAAATCCCTAAACCATCTTTTATAGCTTAAACTATGGCTAAATTTGGATTTAGACTCGTACAATTATTTAAACTCATTTTTCCAAAAGAAAATTCATATTCAACACTTAGAAATGAAGTTAGTTTTAAATTTTTTAATCCAAATGGTTATGAGGGAAAAATTCTATATATATATATATATATATATATATATATATATATATATATATATATATGTATGTATGTATATGTATGTATAGTGTAAAAAATACTATATATATACTTTATATCCCTTAAATACTAATTTTATTTTTATACTAATAAAGTACGTGTTTTATAATATTAAATTTAATAACAATTATATTAAAACTAATATCCATATTTAAATGTATTACGAAAAATATATATATAAACACATATATATTTATATTATATATATTAAAATATATTATAATGTGG